>JAWNZC010000401.1:0-230000 GCA_035771165.1 Paragorgia papillata
GGATGTTTTGAGTGGTTTAGAAGATGGAGGATGTAGGTGTGTGGGGGTTTGAAAGAGTGGAGGGAGTAAAGTTGGGGATGGGGGGGGGGTAGGATATAAATTTTAGGGGGGGGGGGGATGAAATTTGTTGGATGTTTTGAGTGGTTAGAAGATGGAGGAGGTTAGGTGTGTGGGGGGTTTGAAAGAGTGGAGGAGTAAATTTGGGATGGGGGGGGGTAGGATATAAATTTTAGGGGGGAGGGATGAAATTTGTTGGGGATTTTGAGGTGGTTAACAGATGGAGGAGTTATTGTGGGGGTTTGAAAAGAGTGGAGGAGTAAATTTGGGGAAAGGGGGGGGTAGGAATATAATTTTAGGGGGGAGGTCGATTGAAATTTGTTGGGATGTTTTGAGGTGTTTTAGAAGATGCGTCGAGACTTATTGTGGGGGGAAAGCCGCGAGGCGGGGATTAAAGAATTTGCAGGTTTGGGGACGTCACAACCCAAAACTGTGGGCGTGGCAGCCCAAATAAGGGATAAAATCGATTAACGCCTCAGGCGTCGAGACTTATATATTTGGAAAGCCCGCGAGGCGGGCTACCCGAATTTGCAGTTTGGGGGACGTACACCCAAAATTTTAGGCGTGGCAGCCCAAATAAGGTCATAAAATCGATTAGAACGCCTCAGCGTCGAGACTTATATATTTGGAAAGCCCGCGAGGCGGGCTACCCGAATTTGCAGGTTTGGGGACGTCACACCCAAAACTGTGGGCGTGGCAGCCCAAATAAGGTCATAAAATCGATTAACGCCTCAGGCGTCGAGACTTATATATTTGGAAAGCCCGCGAGGCGGGCTACCCGAATTTGCAGGTTTGGGGACGTCACACCCAAAACTGTGGGCGTGGCAGCCCAAATAAGGTCATAAAATCGATTAACGCCTCAGGCGTCGAGACTTATATATTTGGAAAGCCCGCGAGGCGGGCTACCCGAATTTGCAGGTTTGGGGACGTCACACCCAAAACTGTGGGCGTGGCAGCCCAAATAAGGTCATAAAATCGATTAACGCCTCAGGCGTCGAGACTTATATATTTGGAAAGCCCGCGAGGCGGGCTACCCGAATTTGCAGGTTTGGGGACGTCACACCCAAAACTGTGGGCGTGGCAGCCCAAATAAGGTCATAAAATCGATTAACGCCTCAGGCGTCGAGACTTATATATTTGGAAAGCCCGCGAGGCGGGCTACCCGAATTTGCAGGTTTGGGGACGTACACACCCAAAACTGTGGGCGTGGCAGCCCAAATAAGGTCATAAAATCGATTAACGCCTCAGGCGTCGAGACTTATATATTTGGAAAGCCCGCGAGGCGGGCTACCCGAATTTGCAGGTTTGGGGACGTCACACCCAAAACTGTGGGCGTGGCAGCCCAAATAAGGTCATAAAATCGATTAACGCCTCAGGCGTCGAGACTTATATATTTGGAAAGCCCGCGAGGCGGGCTACCCGAATTTGCAGGTTTGGGGACGTCACACCCAAAACTGTGGGCGTGGCAGCCCAAATAAGGTCATAAAATCGATTAACGCCTCAGGCGTCGAGACTTATATATTTGGAAAGCCCGCGAGGCGGGCTACCCGAATTTGCAGGTTTGGGGACGTCACACCCAAAACTGTGGGCGTGGCAGCCCAAATAAGGTCATAAAATCGATTAACGCCTCAGGCGTCGAGACTTATATATTTGGAAAGCCCGCGAGGCGGGCTACCCGAATTTGCAGGTTTGGGGACGTCACACCCAAAACTGTGGGCGTGGCAGCCCAAATAAGGTCATAAAATCGATTAACGCCTCAGGCGTCGAGACTTATATATTTGGAAAGCCCGCGAGGCGGGCTACCCGAATTTGCAGGTTTGGGGACGTCACACCCAAAACTGTGGGCGTGGCAGCCCAAATAAGGTCATAAAATCGATTAACGCCTCAGGCGTCGAGACTTATATATTTGGAAAGCCCGCGAGGCGGGCTACCCGAATTTGCAGGTTTGGGGACGTCACACCCAAAACTGTGGGCGTGGCAGCCCAAATAAGGTCATAAAATCGATTAACGCCTCAGGCGTCGAGACTTATATATTTGGAAAGCCCGCGAGGCGGGCTACCCGAATTTGCAGGTTTGGGGACGTCACACCCAAAACTGTGGGCGTGGCAGCCCAAATAAGGTCATAAAATCGATTAACGCCTCAGGCGTCGAGACTTATATATTTGGAAAGCCCGCGAGGCGGGCTACCCGAATTTGCAGGTTTGGGGACGTCACACCCAAAACTGTGGGCGTGGCAGCCCAAATAAGGTCATAAAATCGATTAACGCCTCAGGCGTCGAGACTTATATATTTGGAAAGCCCGCGAGGCGGGCTACCCGAATTTGCAGGTTTGGGGACGTCACACCCAAAACTGTGGGCGTGGCAGCCCAAATAAGGTCATAAAATCGATTAACGCCTCAGGCGTCGAGACTTATATATTTGGAAAGCCCGCGAGGCGGGCTACCCGAATTTGCAGGTTTGGGGACGTCACACCCAAAACTGTGGGCGTGGCAGCCCAAATAAGGTCATAAAATCGATTAACGCCTCAGGCGTCGAGACTTATATATTTGGAAAGCCCGCGAGGCGGGCTACCCGAATTTGCAGGTTTGGGGACGTCACACCCAAAACTGTGGGCGTGGCAGCCCAAATAAGGTCATAAAATCGATTAACGCCTCAGGCGTCGAGACTTATATATTTGGAAAGCCCGCGAGGCGGGCTACCCGAATTTGCAGGTTTGGGGACGTCACACCCAAAACTGTGGGCGTGGCAGCCCAAATAAGGTCATAAAATCGATTAACGCCTCAGGCGTCGAGACTTATATATTTGGAAAGCCCGCGAGGCGGGCTACCCGAATTTGCAGGTTTGGGGACGTCACACCCAAAACTGTGGGCGTGGCAGCCCAAATAAGGTCATAAAATCGATTAACGCCTCAGGCGTCGAGACTTATATATTTGGAAAGCCCGCGAGGCGGGCTACCCGAATTTGCAGGTTTGGGGACGTCACACACCAAAACTGTGGGCGTGGCAGCCCAAATAAGGTCATAAAATCGATTAACGCCTCAGGCGTCGAGACTTATATATTTGGAAAGCCCGCGAGGCGGGCTACCCGAATTTGCAGGTTTGGGGACGTCACACACCCAAAACTGTGGGCGTGGCAGCCCAAATAAGGTCATAAAATCGATTAACGCCTCAGGCGTCGAGACTTATATATTTGGAAAGCCCGCGAGGCGGGCTACCCGAATTTGCAGGTTTGGGGACGTCACACCCAAAACTGTGGGCGTGGCAGCCCAAATAAGGTCATAAAATCGATTAACGCCTCAGGCGTCGAGACTTATATATTTGGAAAGCCCGCGAGGCGGGCTACCCGAATTTGCAGGTTTGGGGACGTCACACCCAAAACTGTGGGCGTGGCAGCCCAAATAAGGTCATAAAATCGATTAACGCCTCAGGCGTCGAGACTTATATATTTGGAAAGCCCGCGAGGCGGGCTACCCGAATTTGCAGGTTTGGGGACGTCACACCCAAAACTGTGGGCGTGGCAGCCCAAATAAGGTCATAAAATCGATTAACGCCTCAGGCGTCGAGACTTATATATTTGGAAAGCCCGCGAGGCGGGCTACCCGAATTTGCAGGTTTGGGGACGTCCACACCCAAAACTGTGGGCGTGGCAGCCCAAATAAGGTCATAAAATCGATTAACGCCTCAGGCGTCGAGACTTATATATTTGGAAAGCCCGCGAGGCGGGCTACCCGAATTTGCAGGTTTGGGGACGTCACACCCAAAACTGTGGGCGTGGCAGCCCAAATAAGGTCATAAAATCGATTAACGCCTCAGGCGTCGAGACTTATATATTTGGAAAGCCCGCGAGGCGGGCTACCCGAATTTGCAGGTTTGGGGACGTCACACCCAAAACTGTGGGCGTGGCAGCCCAAATAAGGTCATAAAATCGATTAACGCCTCAGGCGTCGAGACTTATATATTTGGAAAGCCCGCGAGGCGGGCTACCCGAATTTGCAGGTTTGGGGACGTCACACCCAAAACTGTGGGCGTGGCAGCCCAAATAAGGTCATAAAATCGATTAACGCCTCAGGCGTCGAGACTTATATATTTGGAAAGCCCGCGAGGCGGGCTACCCGAATTTGCAGGTTTGGGGACGTCACACCCAAAACTGTGGGCGTGGCAGCCCAAATAAGGTCATAAAATCGATTAACGCCTCAGGCGTCGAGACTTATATATTTGGAAAGCCCGCGAGGCGGGCTACCCGAATTTGCAGGTTTGGGGACGTCACACCCAAAACTGTGGGCGTGGCAGCCCAAATAAGGTCATAAAATCGATTAACGCCTCAGGCGTCGAGACTTATATATTTGGAAAGCCCGCGAGGCGGGCTACCCGAATTTGCAGGTTTGGGGACGTCACACCCAAAACTGTGGGCGTGGCAGCCCAAATAAGGTCATAAAATCGATTAACGCCTCAGGCGTCGAGACTTATATATTTGGAAAGCCCGCGAGGCGGGCTACCCGAATTTGCAGGTTTGGGGACGTCACACCCAAAACTGTGGGCGTGGCAGCCCAAATAAGGTCATAAAATCGATTAACGCCTCAGGCGTCGAGACTTATATATTTGGAAAGCCCGCGAGGCGGGCTACCCGAATTTGCAGGTTTGGGGACGTCACACCCAAAAACTGTGGGCGTGGCAGCCCAAATAAGGTCATAAAATCGATTAACGCCTCAGGCGTCGAGACTTATATATTTGGAAAGCCCGCGAGGCGGGCTACCCGAATTTGCAGGTTTGGGGACGTCACACCCAAAACTGTGGGCGTGGCAGCCCAAATAAGGTCATAAAATCGATTAACGCCTCAGGCGTCGAGACTTATATATTTGGAAAGCCCGCGAGGCGGGCTACCCGAATTTGCAGGTTTGGGGACGTCACACCCAAAACTGTGGGCGTGGCAGCCCAAATAAGGTCATAAAATCGATTAACGCCTCAGGCGTCGAGACTTATATATTTGGAAAGCCCGCGAGGCGGGCTACCCGAATTTGCAGGTTTGGGGACGTCACACCCAAAACTGTGGGCGTGGCAGCCCAAATAAGGTCATAAAATCGATTAACGCCTCAGGCGTCGAGACTTATATATTTGGAAAGCCCGCGAGGCGGGCTACCCGAATTTGCAGGTTTGGGGACGTCACACACCCAAAACTGTGGGCGTGGCAGCCCAAATAAGGTCATAAAATCGATTAACGCCTCAGGCGTCGAGACTTATATATTTGGAAAGCCCGCGAGGCGGGCTACCCGAATTTGCAGGTTTGGGGACGTCACACCCAAAACTGTGGGCGTGGCAGCCCAAATAAGGTCATAAAATCGATTAACGCCTCAGGCGTCGAGACTTATATATTTGGAAAGCCCGCGAGGCGGGCTACCCGAATTTGCAGGTTTGGGGACGTCACACCCAAAACTGTGGGCGTGGCAGCCCAAATAAGGTCATAAAATCGATTAACGCCTCAGGCGTCGAGACTTATATATTTGGAAAGCCCGCGAGGCGGGCTACCCGAATTTGCAGGTTTGGGGACGTCACACCCAAAACTGTGGGCGTGGCAGCCCAAATAAGGTCATAAAATCGATTAACGCCTCAGGCGTCGAGACTTATATATTTGGAAAGCCCGCGAGGCGGGCTACCCGAATTTGCAGGTTTGGGGACGTCACACCCAAAACTGTGGGCGTGGCAGCCCAAATAAGGTCATAAAATCGATTAACGCCTCAGGCGTCGAGACTTATATATTTGGAAAGCCCGCGAGGCGGGCTACCCGAATTTGCAGGTTTGGGGACGTCACACCCAAAACTGTGGGCGTGGCAGCCCAAATAAGGTCATAAAATCGATTAACGCCTCAGGCGTCGAGACTTATATATTTGGAAAGCCCGCGAGGCGGGCTACCCGAATTTGCAGGTTTGGGGACGTCACACCCAAAACTGTGGGCGTGGCAGCCCAAATAAGGTCATAAAATCGATTAACGCCTCAGGCGTCGAGACTTATATATTTGGAAAGCCCGCGAGGCGGGCTACCCGAATTTGCAGGTTTGGGGACGTCACACCCAAAAACTGTGGGCGTGGCAGCCCAAATAAGGTCATAAAATCGATTAACGCCTCAGGCGTCGAGACTTATATATTTGGAAAGCCCGCGAGGCGGGCTACCCGAATTTGCAGGTTTGGGGACGTCACACCCAAAACTGTGGGCGTGGCAGCCCAAATAAGGTCATAAAATCGATTAACGCCTCAGGCGTCGAGACTTATATATTTGGAAAGCCCGCGAGGCGGGCTACCCGAATTTGCAGGTTTGGGGACGTCACACCCAAAACTGTGGGCGTGGCAGCCCAAATAAGGTCATAAAATCGATTAACGCCTCAGGCGTCGAGACTTATATATTTGGAAAGCCCGCGAGGCGGGCTACCCGAATTTGCAGGTTTGGGGACGTCACACCCAAAACTGTGGGCGTGGCAGCCCAAATAAGGTCATAAAATCGATTAACGCCTCAGGCGTCGAGACTTATATATTTGGAAAGCCCGCGAGGCGGGCTACCCGAATTTGCAGGTTTGGGGACGTCACACCCAAAACTGTGGGCGTGGCAGCCCAAATAAGGTCATAAAATCGATTAACGCCTCAGGCGTCGAGACTTATATATTTGGAAAGCCCGCGAGGCGGGCTACCCGAATTTGCAGGTTTGGGGACGTCACACCCAAAACTGTGGGCGTGGCAGCCCAAATAAGGTCATAAAATCGATTAACGCCTCAGGCGTCGAGACTTATATATTTGGAAAGCCCGCGAGGCGGGCTACCCGAATTTGCAGGTTTGGGGACGTCACACCCAAAACTGTGGGCGTGGCAGCCCAAATAAGGTCATAAAATCGATTAACGCCTCAGGCGTCGAGACTTATATATTTGGAAAGCCCGCGAGGCGGGCTACCCGAATTTGCAGGTTTGGGGACGTCACACCCAAAACTGTGGGCGTGGCAGCCCAAATAAGGTCATAAAATCGATTAACGCCTCAGGCGTCGAGACTTATATATTTGGAAAGCCCGCGAGGCGGGCTACCCGAATTTGCAGGTTTGGGGACGTCACACCCAAAACTGTGGGCGTGGGCAGCCCAAATAAGGTCATCAAATCGATTAACCGCTCAGGCGTACGAGACTTATATATTTGGAAAGCCCGCGAGGCGGGCTACCCGAATTTGCAGGTTTGGGGACGTCACACCCAAAACTGTGGGCGTGGCAGCCCAAATAAGGTCATAAAATCGATTAACGCCTCAGGCGTCGAGACTTATATATTTGGAAAGCCCGCGAGGCGGGCTACCCGAATTTGCAGGTTGGGGGACGTCACACCCAAAACTGTGGGCGTGGCAGCCCAAATAAGGTCATAAAATCGATTAACGCCTCAGGCGTCGAGACTTATATATTTGGAAAGCCCGCGAGGCGGGCTACCCGAATTTGCAGGTTTGGGGACGTCACACCCACAAACTGTGGGCGTGGCAGCCCAAATAAGGTCATAAAATCGATTAACGCCTCAGGCGTCGAGACTTATATATTTGGAAAGCCCGCGAGGCGGGCTACCCGAATTTGCAGGTTTGGGGACGTCACACCCAAAACTGTGGGCGTGGCAGCCCAAATAAGGTCATAAAATCGATTAACGCCTCAGGCGTCGAGACTTATATATTTGGAAAGCCCGCGAGGCGGGCTACCCGAATTTGCAGGTTTGGGGACGTCACACCCAAAACTGTGGGCGTGGCAGCCCAAATAAGGTCATAAAAATCGATTAACGCCTCAGGCGTCGAGACTTATATATTTGGAAAGCCCGCGAGGCGGGCTACCCGAATTTGCAGGTTTGGGGACGTCACACCCAAAACTGTGGGCGTGGCAGCCCAAATAAGGTCATAAAATCGATTAACGCCTCAGGCGTCGAGACTTATATATTTGGAAAGCCCGCGAGGCGGGCTACCCGAATTTGCAGGTTTGGGGACGTCACACCCAAAACTGTGGGCGTGGCAGCCCAAATAAGGTCATAAAATCGATTAACGCCTCAGGCGTCGAGACTTATATATTTGGAAAGCCCGCGAGGCGGGCTACCCGAATTTGCAGGTTTGGGGACGTCACACCCAAAACTGTGGGCGTGGCAGCCCAAATAAGGTCATAAAATCGATTAACGCCTCAGGCGTCGAGACTTATATATTTGGAAAGCCCGCGAGGCGGGCTACCCGAATTTGCAGGTTTGGGGACGTCACACCCAAAACTGTGGGCGTGGCAGCCCAAATAAGGTCATAAAATCGATTAACGCCTCAGGCGTCGAGACTTATATATTTGGAAAGCCCGCGAGGCGGGCTACCCGAATTTGCAGGTTTGGGGACGTCACACCCAAAACTGTGGGCGTGGCAGCCCAAATAAGGTCATAAAATCGATTAACGCCTCAGGCGTCGAGACTTATATATTTGGAAAGCCCGCGAGGCGGGCTACCCGAATTTGCAGGTTTGGGGACGTCACACCCAAAACTGTGGGCGTGGCAGCCCAAATAAGGTCATAAAATCGATTAACGCCTCAGGCGTCGAAACTTATATATTTGGAAAGCCCGCGAGGCGGGCTACCCGAATTTGCAGGTTTGGGGACGTCACACCCAAAACTGTGGGCGTGGCAGCCCAAATAAGGTCATAAAATCGATTAACGCCTCAGGCGTCGAGACTTATATATTTGGAAAGCCCGCGAGGCGGGCTACCCGAATTTGCAGGTTTGGGGACGTCACACCCAAAACTGTGGGCGTGGCAGCCCAAATAAGGTCATAAAATCGATTAACGCCTCAGGCGTCGAGACTTATATATTTGGAAAGCCCGCGAGGCGGGCTACCCGAATTTGCAGGTTTGGGGACGTCACACCCAAAACTGTGGGCGTGGCAGCCCAAATAAGGTCATAAAATCGATTAACGCCTCAGGCGTCGAGACTTATATATTTGGAAAGCCCGCGAGGCGGGCTACCCGAATTTGCAGGTTTGGGGACGTCACACCCAAAACTGTGGGCGTGGCAGCCCAAATAAGGTCATAAAATCGATTAAACGCCTCAGGCGTCGAGACTTATATATTTGGAAAGCCCGCGAGGCGGGCTACCCGAATTTGCAGGTTTGGGGACGTCACACCCAAAACTGTGGGCGTGGCAGCCCAAATAAGGTCATAAAATCGATTAACGCCTCAGGCGTCGAGACTTATATATTTGGAAAGCCCGCGAGGCGGGCTACCCGAATTTGCAGGTTTGGGGACGTCACACCCAAAACTGTGGGCGTGGCAGCCCAAATAAGGTCATAAAATCGATTAAACGCCTCAGGCGTCGAGACTTTATATATTTGGAAAGCCCGCGAGGCGGGCTACCCGAATTTGCAGGTTTGGGGACGTCACACCCAAAACTGTGGGCGTGGCAGCCCAAATAAGGTCATAAAATCGATTAAAACGCCTCAGGCGTCGAGACTTATATATTTGGAAAGCCCGCGAGGCGGGCTACCCGAATTTGCAGGTTTGGGGACGTCACACCCAAAACTGTGGGCGTGGCAGCCCAAATAAGGTCATAAAATCGATTAACGCCTCAGGCGTCGAGACTTATATATTTGGAAAGCCCGCGAGGCGGGGCTACCCGAATTTGCAGGTTTGGGGACGTCACACCCAAAACTGTGGGCGTGGCAGCCCAAATAAGGTCATAAAATCGATTAACGCCTCAGGCGTCGAGACTTATATATTTGGAAAGCCCGCGAGGCGGGCTACCCGAATTTGCAGGTTTGGGGACGTCACACCCAAAACTGTGGGCGTGGCAGCCCAAATAAGGTCATAAAATCGATTAAACGCCTCAGGCGTCGAGACTTATATATTTGGAAAAGCCCGCGAGGCGGGCTACCCGAATTTGCAGGTTTGGGGACGTCACACCCAAAACTGTGGGCGTGGCAGCCCAAATAAGGTCATAAAATCGATTAACGCCTCAGGCGTCGAGACTTATATATTTGGAAAGCCCGCGAGGCGGGCTACCCGAATTTGCAGGTTTGGGGACGTCACACCCAAAACTGTGGGCGTGGCAGCCCAAATAAGGTCATAAAAATCGATTAACGCCTCAGGCGTCGAGACTTAATATATTTGGAAAGCCCGCGAGGCGGGCTACCCGAATTTGCAGGTTTGGGGACGTCACACCCAAAACTGTGGGCGTGGCAGCCCAAATAAGGTCATAAAATCGATTAACGCCTCAGGCGTCGAGACTTATATATTTGGAAAGCCCGCGAGGCGGGCTACCCGAATTTGCAGGTTTGGGGACGTCACACCCAAAACTGTGGGCGTGGCAGCCCAAATAAGGTCATAAAATCGATTAACGCCTCAGGCGTCGAGACTTATATATTTGGAAAGCCCGCGAGGCGGGCTACCCGAATTTGCAGGTTTGGGGACGTCACACCCAAAACTGTGGGCGTGGCAGCCCAAATAAGGTCATAAAATCGATTAACGCCTCAGGCGTCGAGACTTATATATTTGGAAAGCCCGCGAGGCGGGCTACCCGAATTTGCAGGTTTGGGGACGTCACACCCAAAACTGTGGGCGTGGCAGCCCAAATAAGGTCATAAAATCGATTAACGCCTCAGGCGTCGAGACTTATATATTTGGAAAGCCCGCGAGGCGGGCTACCCGAATTTGCAGGTTTGGGGACGTCACACCCAAAACTGTGGGCGTGGCAGCCCAAATAAGGTCATAAAATCGATTAACGCCTCAGGCGTCGAGACTTATATATTTGGAAAGCCCGCGAGGCGGGCTACCCGAATTTGCAGGTTTGGGGACGTCACACCCAAAACTGTGGGCGTGGCAGCCCAAATAAGGTCATAAAATCGATTAACGCCTCAGGCGTCGAGACTTATATATTTGGAAAGCCCGCGAGGCGGGCTACCCGAATTTGCAGGTTTGGGGACGTCACACCCAAAACTGTGGGCGTGGCAGCCCAAATAAGGTCATAAAATCGATTAAACGCCTCAGGCGTCGAGACTTATATATTTGGAAAGCCCGCGAGGCGGGCTACCCGAATTTGCAGGTTTGGGGACGTCACACCCAAAACTGTGGGCGTGGCAGCCCAAATAAGGTCATAAAATCGATTAACGCCTCAGGCGTCGAGACTTATATATTTGGAAAGCCCGCGAGGCGGGCTACCCGAATTTGCAGGTTTGGGGACGTCACACCCAAAACTGTGGGCGTGGCAGCCCAAATAAGGTCATAAAATCGATTAACGCCTCAGGCGTCGAGACTTATATATTTGGAAAGCCCGCGAGGCGGGCTACCCGAATTTGCAGGTTTGGGGACGTCACACACCCAAAACTGTGGGCGTGGCAGCCCAAATAAGGTCATAAAATCGATTAACGCCTCAGGCGTCGAGACTTATATATTTGGAAAGCCCGCGAGGCGGGCTACCCGAATTTGCAGGTTTGGGGACGTCACACCCAAAACTGTGGGCGTGGCAGCCCAAATAAGGTCATAAAATCGATTAACGCCTCAGGCGTCGAGACTTATATATTTGGAAAGCCCGCGAGGCGGGCTACCCGAATTTGCAGGTTTGGGGACGTCACACCCAAAACTGTGGGCGTGGCAGCCCAAATAAGGTCATAAAATCGATTAACGCCTCAGGCGTCGAGACTTATATATTTGGAAAGCCCGCGAGGCGGGCTACCCGAATTTGCAGGTTTGGGGACGTCACACCCAAAACTGTGGGCGTGGCAGCCCAAATAAGGTCATAAAATCGATTAACGCCTCAGGCGTCGAGACTTATATATTTGGAAAGCCCGCGAGGCGGGCTACCCGAATTTGCAGGTTTGGGGACGTCACACCCAAAAACTGTGGGCGTGGCAGCCCAAATAAGGTCATAAAATCGATTAACGCCTCAGGCGTCGAGACTTATATATTTGGAAAGCCCGCGAGGCGGGCTACCCGAATTTGCAGGTTTGGGGACGTCACACCCAAAACTGTGGGCGTGGCAGCCCAAATAAATGGATATCCTTGTGTTACTTTATACATAGAAAGTACGGCGTGTCACGGCAATCTTATCAATTGCGTTATAATATATATTGCAACTCTCGCTCAAATAACAACAATATAAGCGTATTTTGTTTATTTCAGTATAATTACAAGCCATATTTCTGCGATTTTAGATATGTATAAGTACAGATTTTAGATTAAATTTTAAGTTTATATTGACCCGTCATAGCTTATGCTGTCAACCCGCACAACCGTAATCTAATGGCGGAGTACAAGTTTGGGCTGCCTGTGGTGCCGTCTGAAACTGACTCGTCTTAATTTATACGGCTTTTGGCCGGTTTGGAAAGCGTCTTTTCAAACCGTTTATGTGACATTAGTGAAGATTATTTTTATCTAGGGATGTTACTCACAGTCTGCCGATCATTTTGACAGTAAGTTTGGCGCGGAAGAACACTTTAATATATACAGTATAAGTACTCTACAATAAAAATGGCATGAGCCGTAGCCCAATTTTAATAACAAGGGGAATTACACCTAACTAAAACAGGAAGTACAAAAGGGAAACCGAAATATAGCCTAAGCGAGAGATTATATAGTCACACTTATGTTTCTAAGTTTTAAAAATTGTTTGTCTTCGACACTTATTGAGCTAGGGACAAATTTGTGTTTTACAACATGGCGGACGCTCCTCGTTTCCTGTCGTGACAGCCTCCCCCATTAGCTTGAAGCCAGAGGATCTGTAAGTTCTTCTACAAGATCAGGAGATCGGTATCATTGGTCTTTATGATGTCCTCACCAGCTAGAACACGACAATGTGGAAACTGAGAAGTGCTCGGAAGCAGTTCCATGAGAGCCATGAAACACATCCACTCGTTGCAAAACTCTCTCGCTAATCAAATTGACCCGCCCGCGATAAAAAGACATGTTTGTGCGCCAAAATTTTAAACCAAGTACTTCATATAAGTCAATGTTATGGCAGCATGGAGGGAGATTATTCAAGGAGGGAGATATTTATTTCACGAATAGAAGTTTTTTACAAACTTAGTAAGTATTCTAATTATGAATCGTTGTCAATTTTTAAATGTGATGTACTATAGACGTTGTTGGAATGATATGATAAGTTTTTGAAAATCTCTTAATAGTCTTCGGACAATTTCAAGGCAATTTATATGGCCAACATGTTTACATGTATAATTTCAGCAGTCTGATCGAGCTTTGTAAACTGAGAAGGCTGAGCATTGCTGAACAGAAATGAAATTTTCTTCTAAGAAAACAAAACTAGCTTCATGATCAAGCAACAATGTGCAAAACCTGTCGTAGTCCAGTGAAGTCCACGAGCTAAATTAACATGTTGTACAATAGTCAAATGTCAGTGACAGGCTATGTGGGGAGTATGAAACGGCAAGTCTTTATGTTTATAATGGGGTAATTATAAGTACTTATGACTGCTGGATTTTAAGTTCCCAGTGGGGGTCATACCACGCATTACCACCTTAACTTCCAGCAGTCATTAAAGGACTTGACTATTTTATCTATCTGTATGCAAACTTTGTGGACATACTGTCTTATATGGTAGGTCTATGCAATGAACTAAAATATTTAATTTAGGCTAATGGTTCAAAAGTTGTGAAATATTTGCTATATTCAATTAAAAACTGCTCCAATTTGAAGAATGTATTTGACAAATGCACAAAAACTATTTGGCTCAAATAACTTTATTCTAGTTCATTTCATAGCATACCAACTATAGACAGGGGCACCAGAAGCTACTTAAGGTGGTGCACTTTTAACCAGCTTTCCTATACAACAAAATGAAGCTCATTCTCTCTTCTTTCTTGTGCAGGAAACATTAGAAGTGTCCCATAGCTGGTTCAAGAGTTATTCGCATTTAAAACGAGACGCCCAAACTGTCAATTACATTGCGCCGAAAATAGAAATCTTTATTAATTGTAGTTGCCGACATTGGAGGGAACATTTCGACAGCTTCCGTTACTTTGAACCAGCTTTCCTATATACCAGAATGAAGCTCATTCTCTCTTCTTGCTTATGCAGAAAAAATTAGAAGTGTCCCAGAGCTGGTTCAAGAGTTATATGCATTTAAAACGAGACGCCCAAACTGTCAATTACATTACGCCGAAAATAGAAATCTTTATTAATTGTAGTTGCCGACATTGGGGGGAACATTTCGACAGCTTCCGTTACCTTGAACCAGCTTTCCTATATACCAGAATGAAGCTCATTCCCTCTTCTTGGTTATACAGGAAAAACTAGAAGTGTCCCAGAGTTGGTTCAAGAGTTATTCATATTTAAAACGAGACGCCCAAACTGTCAATTACATAGCGCCGAAAATAGAAATCTTTATTAATTGAAGTTGCCGACATTGGGGGGAACATTTCGACAGCTTCCGTTACTTTGAACCAGCTTTCCTATATACCAGAATGAAGCTCATTCCCTCTTCTTGCTTGTGCAAGAAAAATTAGAAGTGTCCCCAAGCTGGTTCAAGAGTTATTCGCATTTAAAACGAGACGCCCAAACTGTCAATTACATTACGCCGAAAATAGAAATCTTTATTAATTGTAGTTGCCGACATTGGGGGGGACATTTCGACAGCTTCCGTTACTTTTAACCAGCTTTCCTATATAACAAAACGAAGTTCAATCTCTCTTCTTGCTTGTGCAGGAAAAAGTAGAAGTGTCCCAGAGCTGGTTCAAGAGTTATTCGCTTTTAAAAGGAGACGCCCAAACTGTCAATTACATTGCGCCGAAAATAGAAATCTTTATTAATTGTAGTTGCCGACATTGGAGGGAACATTTCGACAGCTTCCGTTAATTTTAACCTGCTTTCCTATATACCAAAATAAAGCTCATTCTCTCTTCTTGACTGTGCAGAAAAAAATAGAAGTGTCCCAGAGCTGGTTCAAGAGTTATTTGCATTTAAAACGAGACGCCCAAACTGTCAATTACATTGCGCCGAAAATAGAAATCTTTATTAATTGTAGTTGCCGACATTGGGGGGAACATTTCGACAGCTTCCGTTACTTTTAACCAGCTTTCCTATATAACAAAACGAAGCTCAATCTCTCTTCTTGCTTGTGCAGAAAAAATTAGAAGTGTCCCAGAGATGGTTCAAGAGTTATTTGCATTTAAAACGAGACGCCCAAACTGTCAATTACATTGCGCCGAAAATAGAAATCTTTATTAATTGTAGTTGCCGAAATTGGGGGAACATTTCGACGCTTCCGTTACCTTTATCCAGCTTTCCTATACAACAAAATGAAGGTCATTCTCTCTTCTTGCTTATGCAGAAAAAATTAGAAGTGTCCCAGAGATGGTTCAAGAGTTATTCGCATTTAAAACGAGACGCCCAAACTGTCAATTACATTGCGCCGAAAATAGAAATCTTTATTAATTGTAGTTGCCGACATTGGAGGGAACATTTCGACAGCTTCCGTTAATTTTAACCTGCTTTCCTATATACCAAAATGAAGCTCATTCCCTCTTCTTGCTTATGCAGAAAAAATTAGAAGTGTCCCAGAGCTGGTTCAAGAGTTATATGCATTTAAAACGAGACGCCCAAACTGTCAATTACATTACGCCGAAAATAGAAATCTTTATTAATTGTAGTTGCCGACATTGGGGGGGGGGACATTTCGACAGCTTCCGTTACTTTTAACCAGCTTTCCTATATAACAAAACGAAGCTCAATCTCTCTTCTTGCTTGTGCAGGAAAAAGTAGAAGTGTCCCAGAGCTGGTTCAAGAGTTATTCGCTTTTAAAAGGAGACGCCCAAACTGTCAATTACATTGCGCCGAAAATAGAAATGTTTATTAATTGTAGTTGCCGACATTGGAGGGAACATTTCGACAGCTTCCGTTAATTTTAACCTGCTTTCCTATATACCAAAATAAAGCTCATTCTCTCTTCTTGACTGTGCAGAAAAAAATAGAAGTGTCCCAGAGCTGGTTCAAGAATTATTTGCATTTAAAACGAGACGCCCAAACTGTCAATTACATTGCGCCGAAAATAGAAATCTTTATTAATTGTAGTTGCCGACATTGGGGGGGAACTTTTCGACAGCTTCCGTTACTTTTAACCAGCTTTCCTATATAACAAAACGAAGCTCAATCTCTCTTCTTGCTTGTGCAGAAAAAATTAGAAGTGTCCCAGAGATGGTTCAAGAGTTATTTGCATTTAAAACGAGACGCCCAAACTGTCAATTACATTGCGCCGAAAATAGAAATCTTTATTAATTGTAGTTGCCGACATTGGGGGGAACATTTCGACAGCTTCCGTTACTTTTAACCAGCTTTCCTATAAATTAGAAGGAAGCTCATTCTCTCTTCTTGCTTGCCCAAGAAAAATTAGAAGTGTCGCAGATCTGGTTCAAGAGTTATTCGCATTTAAATCGAGACGCCCAAACTGTCAATTACATTGCACCGAAAATATAAATCTTTATTAATTGTATTTGCCGACATTGGGGGTAACATTTCGACGGCTTCCGTTACTTTTGACCAGCTTTTCTATATATTAGAATGAAGCTCATTCTCTCTTCTTGCTTATGCAGAAAAAATTAGAAGTGTCCCAGAGCTGGTTCAAGAGTTATATGCATTTAAAACGAGACGCCCAAACTGTCAATTACATTACGCCGAAAATATAAATCTTTATTAATTGTAGTTGCCGACATTGGGGGGGGGGACATTTCGACAGCTTCCGTTACTTTTAACCAGCTTTCCTATATAACAAAACGAAGCTCAATCTCTCTTCTTGCTTGTGCAGGAAAAAGAAGTGTCCCAGAGCTGGTTCAAGAGTTATTCGCTTTTAAAAGGAGACGCCCAAACTGTCAATTACATTGCGCCGAAAATAGAAATGTTTTATTAATTGTAGTTGCCGACATTGGAGGGAACATTTCGACAGCTTCCGTTAATTTTAACCTGCTTTCCTATATACCAAAATAAAGCTCATTCTCTCTTCTTGACTGTGCAGAAAAAAATAGAAGTGTCCCAGAGCTGGTTCAAGAGTTATTTGCATTTAAAACGAGACGCCCAAACTGTCAATTACATTGCGCCGAAAATAGAAATCTTTATTAATTGTAGTTGCCGACATTGGGGGGAACATTTCGACAGCTTCCGTTACTTTTAACCAGCTTTCCTATATAACAAAACGAAGCTCAATCTCTCTTCTTGCTTGTGCAGAAAAAATTAGAAGTGTCCCAGAGATGGTTCAAGAGTTATTTGCATTTAAAACGAGACGCCCAAACTGTCAATTACATTGCGCCGAAAATAGAAATCTTTATTAATTGTAGTTGCCGACATTGGAGGGAACATTTCGACAGCTTCCGTTACCTTGAACCAGCTTTCCTATATACCAGAATGAAGCTCATTCTCTCTTCTTGCTTATGCAGAAAAAATTAGAAGTGTCCCAGAGCTGGTTCAAGAGTTATATGCATTTAAAACGAGACGCCCAAACTGTCAATTACATTACGCGGAAAATAGAAATCTTTATTAATTGTAGTTGCCGACATTGGGGGGAACATTTCGACAGCTTTCGTTACCTTGAACCAGCTTTCCTATATACCAGAATGAAGCTCATTCCCTCTTCTTGGTTATACAGGAAAAACTAGAAGTGTCCCAGAGTTGGTTCAAGAGTTATTCATATTTAAAACGAGACGCCCAAACTGTCAATTACATAGCGCCGAAAATAGAAATCTTTATTAATTGAAGTTGCCGACATTGGGGGGAACATTTCGACAGCTTCCGTTACTTTGAACCAGCTTTCCTATATACCAGAATGAAGCTCATTCCCTCTTCTTGCTTGTGCAAGAAAAATTAGAAGTGTCCCCGAGCTGGTTCAAGAGTTATTCGCATTTAAAACGAGACGCCCAAACTGTCAATTACATTGCGCCGAAAATAGAAATCTTTATTAATTGTAGTTGCCGACATTGGAGGGAACATTTCGACAGCTTCCGTTACTTTTAACCAGCTTTCCTATATAACAAAACGAAGCTCAATCTCTCTTCTTGCTTGTGCAGAAAAAATTAGAAGTGTCCCAGAGATGGTTCAAGAGTTATTTGCATTTAAAACGAGACGCCCAAACTGTCAATTACATTGCGCCGAAAATAGAAATCTTTATTAATTGTAGTTGCCGACATTGGGGGGAACATTTCGACAGCTTCCGTTACTTTTAACCAGCTTTCCTATAAATTAGAAGGAAGCTCATTCTCTCTTCTTGCTTGCCCAAGAAAAATTAGAAGTGTCGCAGATCTGGTTCAAGAGTTATTCGCATTTAAATCGAGACGCCCAAACTGTCAATTACATTGCACCGAAAATATAAATCTTTATTAATTGTATTTGCCGACATTGGGGGTAACATTTCGACGGCTTCCGTTACTTTTGACCAGCTTTTCTATATATTAGAATGAAGCTCATTCTCTCTTCTTGCTTATGCAGAAAAAATTAGAAGTGTCCCAGAGCTGGTTCAAGAGTTATATGCATTTAAAACGAGACGCCCAAACTGTCAATTACATTACGCCGAAAATATAAATCTTTATTAATTGTAGTTGCCGACATTGGGGGGGGGGGACATTTCGACAGCTTCCGTTACTTTTAACCAGCTTTCCTATATAACAAAACGAAGCTCAATCTCTCTTCTTGCTTGTGCAGGAAAAAGTAGAAGTGTCCCAGAGCTGGTTCAAGAGTTATTCGCTTTTAAAAGGAGACGCCCAAACTGTCAATTACATTGCGCCGAAAATAGAAATGTTTATTAATTGTAGTTGCCGACATTGGAGGGAACATTTCGACAGCTTCCGTTAATTTTAACCTGCTTTCCTATATACCAAAATAAAGCTCATTCTCTCTTCTTGACTGTGCAGAACAAAAATAGAAGTGTCCCAGAGCTGGTTCAAGAGTTATTTGCATTTAAAACGAGACGCCCAAACTGTCAATTACATTGCGCCGAAAATAGAAATCTTTATTAATTGTAGTTGCCGACATTGGGGGGAACATTTCGACAGCTTCCGTTACTTTTAACCAGCTTTCCTATATAACAAAACGAAGCTCAATCTCTCTTCTTGCTTGTGCAGAAAAAATTAGAAGTGTCCCAGAGATGGTTCAAGAGTTATTTGCATTTAAAACGAGACGCCCAAACTGTCAATTACATTGCGCCGAAAATAGAAATCTTTATTAATTGTAGTTGCCGACATTGGAGGGAACATTTCGACAGCTTCCGTTACCTTGAACCAGCTTTCCTATATACCAGAATGAAGCTCATTCTCTCTTCTTGCTTATGCAGAAAAAATTAGAAGTGTCCCAGAGCTGGTTCAAGAGTTATATGCATTTAAAACGAGACGCCCAAACTGTCAATTACATTACGCGGAAAATAGAAATCTTTATTAATTGTAGTTGCCGACATTGGGGGGAACATTTCGACAGCTTTCGTTACCTTGAACCAGCTTTCCTATATACCAGAATGAAGCTCATTCCCTCTTCTTGGTTATACAGGAAAAACTAGAAGTGTCCCAGAGTTGGTTCAAGAGTTATTCATATTTAAAACGAGACGCCCAAACTGTCAATTACATAGCGCCGAAAATAGAAATCTTTATTAATTGAAGTTGCCGACATTGGGGGGAACATTTCGACAGCTTCCGTTACTTTGAACCAGCTTTCCTATATACCAGAATGAAGCTCATTCCCTCTTCTTGCTTGTGCAAGAAAAATTAGAAGTGTCCCCGAGCTG
The DNA here is from genome assembly GCA_035771165.1 of Paragorgia papillata. NCBI lineage: Eukaryota > Metazoa > Cnidaria > Anthozoa > Scleralcyonacea > Coralliidae > Paragorgia > Paragorgia papillata. The sequence continues at coordinate 19,776 of JAWNZC010000401.1, forward strand.
GTTCAAGAGTTATTCGCATTTAAAACGAGACGCCCAAACTGTCAATTACATTGCGCCGAAAATAGAAATCTTTATTAATTGTAGTTGCCGACATTGGAGGGAACATTTCGACAGCTTCCGTTAATTTTAACCTGCTTTCCTATATACCAAAATGAAGCTCATTCCCTCTTCTTGCTTATGCAGAAAAAATTAGAAGTGTCCCAGAGCTGGTTCAAGAGTTATATGCATTTAAAACGAGACGCCCAAACTGTCAATTACATTACGCCGAAAATAGAAATCTTTATTAATTGTAGTTGCCGACATTGGGGGGGGACATTTCGACAGCTTCCGTTACTTTTAACCAGCTTTCCTATATAACAAAACGAAGCTCAATCTCTCTTCTTGCTTGTGCAGGAAAAAGTAGAAGTGTCCCAGAGCTGGTTCAAGAGTTATTCGCTTTTAAAAGGAGACGCCCAAACTGTCAATTACATTGCGCCGAAAATAGAAATGTTTATTAATTGTAGTTGCCGACATTGGAGGGAACATTTCGACAGCTTCCGTTAACTTTAACCTGCTTTCTTATATACCAAAATAAAGCTCATTCTCTCTTCTTGACTGTGCAGAAAAAAATAGAAGTGTCCCAGAGCTGGTTCAAGAGTTATTTGCATTTAAAACGAGACGCCCAAACTGTCAATTACATTGCGCCGAAAATAGAAGTCTTTATTAATTGTAGTTGCCGACATTGGGGGGAACATTTCGACAGCTTCCGTTACTTTTAACCAGCTTTCCTATATAACAAAACGAAGCTCAATCTCTCTTCTTGCTTGTGCAGAAAAAATTAGAAGTGTCCCAGAGATGGTTCAAGAGTTATTTGCATTTAAAACGAGACGCCCAAACTGTCAATTACATTGCGCCGAAAATAGAAATCTTTATTAATTGTAGTTGCCGACATTGGAGGGAACATTTCGACAGCTTCCGTTACCTTGAACCAGCTTTCCTATATACCAGAATGAAGCTCATTCCCTCTTCTTGGTTATACAGGAAAAACTAGAAGTGTCCCAGAGTTGGTTCAAGAGTTATTCATATTTAAAACGAGACGCCCAAACTGTCAATTACATAGCGCCGAAAATAGAAATCTTTATTAATTGTAGTTGCCGACATTGGGGGGAACATTTCGACAGCTTCCGTTACTTTGAACCAGCTTTCCTATATACCAGAATGAAGCTCATTCCCTCTTCTTGCTTGTGCAAGAAAAATTAGAAGTGTCCCCGAGCTGGTTCAAGAGTTATTCGCATTTAAAACGAGACGCCCAAACTGTCAATTACATTGCGCCGAAAATAGAAATCTTTATTAATTGTAGTTGTCGACATTGGAGGGAACATTTCGACAGCTTCCGTTAATTTTAACCTGCTTTCCTATATACCAAAATGAAGCTCATTCCCTCTTCTTGCTTATGCAGAAAAAATTAGAAGTGTCCCAGAGCTGGTTCAAGAGTTATATGCATTTAAAACGAGACGCCCAAACTGTCAATTACATTACGCCGAAAATAGAAATCTTTATTAATTGTAGTTGCCGACATTGGGGGGGGGACATTTCGACAGCTTCCGTTACTTTTAACCAGCTTTCCTATATAACAAAACGAAGCTCAATCTCTCTTCTTGCTTGTGCAGGAAAAAGTAGAAGTGTCCCAGAGCTGGTTCAAGAGTTATTCGCTTTTAAAAGGAGACGCCCAAACTGTCAATTACATTGCGCCGAAAATAGAAATCTTTATTAATTGTAGTTGCCGACATTGGGGGGAACATTTCGACAGCTTCCGTTACTTTTAACCAGCTTTCCTATATAACAAAACGAAGCTCAATCTCTCTTCTTGCTTGTGCAGAAAAAATTAGAAGTGTCCCAGAGATGGTTCAAGAGTTATTTGCATTTAAAACGAGACGCCCAAACTGTCAATTACATTGCGCCGAAAATAGAAATCTTTATTAATTGTAGTTGCCGACATTGGAGGGAACATTTCGACAGCTTCCGTTACCTTGAACCAGCTTTCCTATATACCAGAATGAAGCTCATTCTCTCTTCTTGCTTATGCAGAAAAAATTAGAAGTGTCCCAGAGCTGGTTCAAGAGTTATATGCATTTAAAACGAGACGCCCAAACTGTCAATTACATTACGCGGAAAATAGAAATCTTTATTAATTGTAGTTGCCGACATTGGGGGGAACATTTCGACAGCTTTCGTTACCTTGAACCAGCTTTCCTATATACCAGAATGAAGCTCATTCCCTCTTCTTGGTTATACAGGAAAAACTAGAAGTGTCCCAGAGTTGGTTCAAGAGTTATTCATATTTAAAACGAGACGCCCAAACTGTCAATTACATAGCGCCGAAAATAGAAATCTTTATTAATTGAAGTTGCCGACATTGGGGGGAACATTTCGACAGCTTCCGTTACTTTGAACCAGCTTTCCTATATACCAGAATGAAGCTCATTCCCTCTTCTTGCTTGTGCAAGAAAAATTAGAAGTGTCCCCGAGCTGGTTCAAGAGTTATTCGCATTTAAAACGAGACGCCCAAACTGTCAATTACATTGCGCCGAAAATAGAAATCTTTATTAATTGTAGTTGCCGACATTGGAGGGAACATTTCGACAGCTTGCGTTAATTTTAACCTGCTTTCCTATATACCAAAATAAAGCTCATTCTCTCTTCTTGACTGTGCAGAAAAAAATAGAAGTGTCCCAGAGCTGGTTCAAGAGTTATATGCATTTAAAACGAGACGCCCAAACTGTCAATTACATTGCGCCGAAAATAGAAATGTTTATTAATTGTAGTTGCCGACATTGGAGGGAACATTTCGACAGCTTGCGTTAATTTTAACCTGCTTTCCTATATACCAAAATAAAGCTCATTCTCTCTTCTTGACTGTGCAGAAAAAAATAGAAGTGTCCCAGAGCTGGTTCAAGAGTTATTTGCATTTAAAACGAGACGCCCAAACTCTCAATTACATTGCGCCGAAAATAGAAATCTTTATTAATTGTAGTTGCCGACATTGGGGGGAACATTTCGACAGCTTCCGTTACTTTTAACCAGCTTTCCTATATAACAAAACGAAGCTCAATCTCTCTTCTTGCTTGTGCAGAAAAAATTAGAAGTGTCCCAGAGATGGTTCAAGAGTTATTTGCATTTAAAACGAGACGCCCAAACTGTCAATTACATTGCGCCGAAAATAGAAATCTTTATTAATTGTAGTTGCCGAAATTGGGGGAACATTTCGACGCTTCCGTTACCTTTATCCAGCTTTCCTATACAACAAAATGAAGGTCATTCTCTCTTCTTGCTTATGCAGAAAAAATTAGAAGTGTCCCAGAGATGGTTCAAGAGTTATTCGCATTTAAAACGAGACGCCCAAACTGTCAATTACATTGCGCCGAAAATAGAAATCTTTATTAATTGTAGTTGCCGACATTGGGGGGAACATTTCGACAGCTTCCGTTACTTTTAACCAGCTTTACTATATTCCCACACGAAGCTCAATCTCTCTTCTTGCTTGTGCAGGAAAAAGTAGAAGTGTCCCAGAGCTGGTTCAAGAGTTATTCGCATTTAAAACGAGACGCCCAAACTGTCAATTACATTGCGCCGAAAATAGAAATCTTTATTAATTGTAGTTGCCGACATTGGGGGGAACATTTCGACAGCTTCCGTTACTTTTAACCAGCTTTCCTATATAACAAAACGAAGCTCAATCTCTCTTCTTGCTTGTGCAGGAAAAAGTAGAAGTGTCCCAGAGCTGGTTCAAGAGTTATATGCATTTAAAACGAGACGCCCAAACTGTCAATTACATTGCGCCGAAAATAGAAATGTTTATTAATTGTAGTTGCCGACATTGGAGGGAACATTTCGACAGCTTCCGTTAATTTTAACCTGCTTTCCTATATACCAAAATAAAGCTCATTCTCTCTTCTTGACTGTGCAGAAAAAAATAGAAGTGTCCCAGAGCTGGTTCAAGAGTTATTTGCATTTAAAACGAGACGCCCAAACTGTCAATTACATTGCGCCGAAAATAGAAATCTTTATTAATTGTAGTTGCCGACATTGGGGGGAACATTTCGACAGCTTCCGTTACTTTTAACCAGCTTTCCTATATAACAAAACGAAGCTCAATCTCTCTTCTTGCTTGTGCAGGAAAAAGTAGAAGTGTCCCAGAGCTGGTTCAAGAGTTATATGCATTTAAAACGAGACGCCCAAACTGTCAATTACATTGCGCCGAAAATAGAAATGTTTATTAATTGTAGTTGCCGACATTGGAGGGAACATTTCGACAGCTTCCGTTAATTTTAACCTGCTTTCCTATATACCAAAATAAAGCTCATTCTCTCTTCTTGACTGTGCAGAAAAAAATAGAAGTGTCCCAGAGCTGGTTCAAGAGTTATTTGCATTTAAAACGAGACGCTCAAACTGTCAATTACATTGCGCCGAAAATAGAAATCTTTATTAATTGTAGTTGCCGACATTGGGGGGAACATTTCGACAGCTTCCGTTACTTTTAACCAGCTTTCCTATATAACAAAACGAAGCTCAATCTCTCTTCTTGCTTGTGCAGAAAAAATTAGAAGTGTCCCAGAGATGGTTCAAGAGTTATTTGCATTTAAAACGAGACGCCCAAACTGTCAATTACATTGCGCCGAAAATAGAAATCTTTATTAATTGTAGTTGCCGAAATTGGGGGAACATTTCGACGCTTCCGTTACCTTTATCCAGCCTTCCTATACAACAAAATGAAGGTCATTCTCTCTTCTTGCTTATGCAGAAAAAATTAGAAGTGTCCCAGAGATGGTTCAAGAGTTATTCGCATTTAAAACGAGACGCCCAAACTGTCAATTACATTGCGCCGAAAATAGAAATCTTTATTAATTGTAGTTGCCGACATTGGGGGGAACATTTCGACAGCTTCCGTTACTTTTAACCAGCTTTCCTATATAACAAAACGAAGCTCAATCTCTCTTCTTGCTTGTGCAGAAAAAATTAGAAGTGTCCCAGAGCTGGTTCAAGAGTTATATGCATTTAAAACGAGACGCCCAAACTGTCAATTACATTACGCGGAAAATAGAAATCTTTATTAATTGTAGTTGCCGACATTGGGGGGAACATTTCGACAGCTTTCGTTACCTTGAACCAGCTTTCCTATATACCAGAATGAAGCTCAATCTCTCTTCTTGCTTGTGCAGAAAAAATTAGAAGTGTCCCAGAGATGGTTCAAGAGTTATTCGCATTTAAAACGAGACGCCCAAACTGTCAATTACATTGCGCCGAAAATAGAAATCTTTATTAATTGTAGTTGCCGACATTGGGGGGAACATTTCGACAGCTTCCGTTACTTTTAACCAGCTTTACTATATTCCCACACGAAGCTCAATCTCTCTTCTTGCTTGTGCAGGAAAAAGTAGAAGTGTCCCAGAGCTGGTTCAAGAGTTATTCGCATTTAAAACGAGACGCCCAAACTGTCAATTACATTGCGCCGAAAATAGAAATCTTTATTAATTGTAGTTGCCGACATTGGGGGGAACATTTCGACAGCTTCCGTTACTTTTAACCAGCTTTCCTATATAACAAAACGAAGCTCAATCTCTCTTCTTGCTTGTGCAGGAAAAAGTAGAAGTGTCCCAGAGCTGGTTCAAGAGTTATATGCATTTAAAACGAGACGCCCAAACTGTCAATTACATTGCGCCGAAAATAGAAATGTTTATTAATTGTAGTTGCCGACATTGGAGGGAACATTTCGACAGCTTCCGTTAATTTTAACCTGCTTTCCTATATACCAAAATAAAGCTCATTCTCTCTTCTTGACTGTGCAGAAAAAAATAGAAGTGTCCCAGAGCTGGTTCAAGAGTTATTTGCATTTAAAACGAGACGCCCAAACTGTCAATTACATTGCGCCGAAAATAGAAATCTTTATTAATTGTAGTTGCCGACATTGGGGGGAACATTTCGACAGCTTCCGTTACTTTTAACCAGCTTTCCTATATAACAAAACGAAGCTCAATCTCTCTTCTTGCTTGTGCAGGAAAAAGTAGAAGTGTCCCAGAGCTGGTTCAAGAGTTATATGCATTTAAAACGAGACGCCCAAACTGTCAATTACATTGCGCCGAAAATAGAAATGTTTATTAATTGTAGTTGCCGACATTGGAGGGAACATTTCGACAGCTTCCGTTAATTTTAACCTGCTTTCCTATATACCAAAATAAAGCTCATTCTCTCTTCTTGACTGTGCAGAAAAAATTAGAAGTGTCCCAGGGCTGGTTCAAGAGTTATTTGCATTTAAAACGAGACGCCCAAACTGTCAATTACATTGCGCCGAAAATAGAAATCTTTATTAATTGTAGTTGCCGACATTGGGGGGAACATTTCGACAGCTTCCGTTACATTGAACCAGCTTTCGTATATACCAGAATGAAGCTCGTTCTCTCTTCTTGCTTGTGCAAGAAAAATTAGAAGTGTCCCCGAACTGGTTCAAGAGTTATTCGCATTTAAAACGAGACGCCCAAACTGTCAATTACATTGCGCCGAAAATAGAAATCTTTATTAATTGTAGTTGCCGACATTGGGGGGAACATTTCGACAGCTTCCGTTACGTTTAACCAGCTTTCCTATACACCAAAATGAAGCTCATTCACTCTTCTTGGTTATACATGAAAAACTAGAAGTGTCCCAGAGTTGGTTCAAGAGTTATTCATATTTAAAACGAGACGCCCAAACTGTCAATTACATAGCGCCGAAAATAGAAATCTTTATTAATTGAAGTTGCCGACATTGGGGGGAACATTTCGACAGCTTCCGTTACTTTGAACCAGCTTTCCTATATACCAAAATGAAGCTCATTCTCTCTTCTTGCTGGCCAAAGAAAAATTAGAACTGTCCTAGATCTGGTTCAAGAGTTATTCGCATTTAAATCAAGACGCCCAAACTGTGAATTACATTGCGCCAGAAATGGAAATCTTTATTAATTGTAGTTCCGACATTGGGGGGAAAATTTCGACGGCTTGCGTTAATTTTAACCAGCTTTCTTATATACCCAAATGAAGCTCATTCTCTCTTCTTGCTGGCCAAAGAAAAATTAGAACTGTCTCAGATCTGGTTCATGAGTTATTCGCATTTAAAACAAGACGCCCACACTGTCAATTACATTGCGCCAGAAATGGAAATCTTTATTAATTGTAGTTGCCGACATTGGGGGGAACATTTCGACGGCTGCCGTTATTTGTAACCAGCTTTCTTATATACCAAAATGAAGCCCATTCTCTCTTCTTGCTGGCCAACGAAATATTAGAACTGTCCCAGATCTGGTTCAAGAGTTATTCGCATTTAAAACAAGACGCCCAAACTGTGAATTACATTGCGCCAGAAATGGAAATCTTTATTAATTGTAGTTCCGACAATTGGGGGGGAAATTTCGACGGCTTCCGTTATTTTTAACCAGCTTTCTTATATACCAAAATGAAGCTCATTCTCTCTTCTTGCTGGCCAAAGAAAAATTAGAACTTTCCCAGATCTGGTTCATGAGTTATTCGCATTTAAAACAAGACGCCCAAACTGTCAATTACATTGCGCCAGAAATGGAAATCTTTATTAATTGTAGTTGCCGAAATTGGGGGGCAAATTTCTGCGGCTTCCGTTATTTTTAACCAGCTGTCTTATACACCAACCTGAAGCTCATTCTATCTTCTTGCTGGCCAAAGAAAAATTAGAACTGTCCTAGATCTGGTTCAAGAGTTATTCGCATTTAAAACAAGACGCCCAAACTGTGAATTACATTGCGCCAGAAATGGAAATCTTTATTAATTGTAGTTCCGACATTGGGGGGGAAATTTCGACGGCTTCCGTTAATTTTAACCAGCTTTCTTATATACCAAAATGAAGCTCATTCTCTCTTCTTGCTGGCCAAAGAAAAATTAGAACTTTCCCAGATCTGGTTCATGAGTTATTCGCATTTAAAACAAGACGCCCAAACTGTCAATTACATTGCGCCAGAAATGGAAATCTTTATTAATTGTAGTTGCCGAAATTGGGGGGCAAATCTCTGCGGCTTCCGTTATTTTTAACCAGCTGTCTTATATACCAACCTGAAGCTCATTCTATCTTCTTGCTGGCCAAAGAAAAATTAGAACTGTCCCAGATTTGGTTCATGAGTTATTCGCATTTAAAACAAGACGCCCAAACTGTCAATTACATTGCGCCAGAAATGGAAATCTTTATTAATTGTAGTTCCGACATTGGGGGGGAAATTTCGACGGCTTCCGTTATTTTTAACCAGATTTATTATATACCAAAATGAAGCTCATTCTCTCTTCTTGCTGGCCAAAGAAAAATTAGAACTGTCCTAGATCTGGTTCAAGAGTTATTCGCATTTAAAACAAGACGCCCAAACTGTGAATTACATTGCGCCAGAAATGGAAATCTTTATTAATTGTAGTTCCGACATTGGGGGGAAAATTTCGACGGCTTCCGTTAATTTTAACCAGCTTTCTTATATACCAAAATGAAGCTCATTCTCTCTTCTTCCTGGCCAAAGAAAAATTAGAACTGTCCCAGATCTGGTTCATGAGTTATTCGCATTTAAAACAAGACGCCCAAACTGTCAATTACATTGCGCCAGAAATGGAAATCTTTATTAATTGTAGTTGCCGACATTGGGGGGCAAATTTCTGCAGCTTCCGTTATTTTTAACCAGCTTTCTTATACACCAAAATGAAGCTCATTCTATCTTGTTGCTGGTCCAAGAAAAAATTAGAACTGTCCCAGATCTGGTTCATGAGTTATTCGCATTTAAAACAAGACGCCCAAACTGTCAATTACATTGCGCCAGAAATGGAAATCTTTATTAATTGTAGTTCCGACATTGGGGGGAAAATTTCGACGGCTTCCGTTATTTTTAACCAGATTTCGTATATATCAAAATGAAGCTCATTCTCTCTTCTTGCTGGCCAAAGAAAAATTAGAACTGTTCCAGATCTGGTTCAAGAGTTATTCGCATTTAAAACAAGACGCCCAAACTGTCAATTACATTGCGCCAGAAATGGAAATCTTTATTAATTGTAGTTCCGACATTGGGGGGAAAATTTCGACGGCTTCCATTATTTTTAACCAGCTTTCTTATATACCAAAACGAAGCTCATTCTATCTTCTTGCTGGCCAAAGAAAAATTAGAACTGTCTCAGATCTGTTTCATGAGTTATTCGCATTTAAAACAAGACGCCCACACTGTCAATTACATTGCGCCAGAAATGGAAATCTTTATTAATTGTAGTTGCCGACATTGGGGGGGAAATTGCGACGGCTTCCGTTATTTTTAACCAGCTGTCTTATATACCAAAATGAAGCTCATTCTATCTTGTTGCTGGCCCAAGAAAAATTAGAAGTGTCCCAGATCTGGTTCATCAGTTATTCGCATTTAAAACAAGACGGCCAAACTGTCAATTACATTGCGCTAGAAATGGAAATCTTTATTAATTGTAGTTGCCGAAATTGGGGGGCAAATTTCTGCGGCTTCCGTTATTTTTAACCAGCTGTCTTATATACCAACCTGAAGCTCATTCTATCTTTTTGCTGGCCAAAGAAAAATTATAACTGTCCCAGATCTGGTTCATGAGTTATTCGCATTTAAAACAAGACGCCCAAACTGTCAATTACATTGCGCCAGAAATGGAAATCTTTATTAATTGTAGTTCCGACATTGGGGGGAAATTGCGACGGCTTCCGTTATTTTTAACCAGCTGTCTTATATACCAAAATGAAGATCATTCTATCTTGTTGCTGGCCCAAGAAAAATTAGAAGTGTCCCAGATCTGGTTCATGAGTTATTCGCATTTAAAACAAGACGCCCAAACTGTCAATTACATTGCGCCAGAAATGGAAATCTTTATTAATTGTAGTTCCGAAATTGGGGGGAAATTGCGACGGCTTCCGTTATTTTTAACCAGCTGTCTTATATACCAAAATGAAGCTCATTCTATCTTGTTGCTGGCCAAAGAAAAATTAGAACTGTTCCAGATCTGGTTCATGAGTTATTCGCATTTAAAACAAGACGCCCAAACTGTCAATTACATTGCGCCAGAAATGGAAATCTTTATTAATTGTAGTTGCCGACATTGGGGGGCAAATTTCTGCAGCTTCCGTTATTTTTAACCAGCTTTCTTATACACCAAAATGAAGCTCATTCTATCTTGTTGCTGGTCCAAGAAAAATTAGAACTGTCCCAGATCTGGTTCATGAGTTATTCGCATTTAAAACAAGACGCCCAAACTGTCAATTACATTGCGCCAGAAATGGAAATCTTTATTAATTGTAGTTCCGACATTGGGGGGAAAATTTCGACGGCTTCCGTTATTTTTAACCAGATTTCGTATATATCAAAATGAAGCTCATTCTCTCTTCTTGCTGGCCAAAGAAAAATTAGAACTGTTCCAGATCTGGTTCAAGAGTTATTCGCATTTAAAACAAGACGCCCAAACTGTCAATTACATTGCGCCAGAAATGGAAATCTTTATTAATTGTAGTTCCGACATTGGGGGGAAAATTTCGACGGCTTCCATTATTTTTAACCAGCTTTCTTATATACCAAAACGAAGCTCATTCTATCTTCTTGCTGGCCAAAGAAAAATTAGAACTGTCTCAGATCTGTTTCATGAGTTATTCGCATTTAAAACAAGACGCCCACACTGTCAATTACATTGCGCCAGAAATGGAAATCTTTATTAATTGTAGTTGCCGACATTGGGGGGGAAATTGCGACGGCTTCCGTTATTTTTAACCAGCTGTCTTATATACCAAAATGAAGCTCATTCTATCTTGTTGCTGGCCCAAGAAAAATTAGAAGTGTCCCAGATCTGGTTCATCAGTTATTCGCATTTAAAACAAGACGGCCAAACTGTCAATTACATTGCGCTAGAAATGGAAATCTTTATTAATTGTAGTTGCCGAAATTGGGGGGCAAATTTCTGCGGCTTCCGTTATTTTTAACCAGCTGTCTTATATACCAACCTGAAGCTCATTCTATCTTTTTGCTGGCCAAAGAAAAATTATAACTGTCCCAGATCTGGTTCATGAGTTATTCGCATTTAAAACAAGACGCCCAAACTGTCAATTACATTGCGCCAGAAATGGAAATCTTTATTAATTGTAGTTCCGACATTGGGGGGAAATTGCGACGGCTTCCGTTATTTTTAACCAGCTGTCTTATATACCAAAATGAAGATCATTCTATCTTGTTGCTGGCCCAAGAAAAATTAGAAGTGTCCCAGATCTGGTTCATGAGTTATTCGCATTTAAAACAAGACGCCCAAACTGTCAATTACATTGCGCCAGAAATGGAAATCTTTATTAATTGTAGTTCCGAAATTGGGGGGAAATTGCGACGGCTTCCGTTATTTTTAACCAGCTGTCTTATATACCAAAATGAAGCTCATTCTATCTTGTTGCTGGCCAAAGAAAAATTAGAACTGTTCCAGATCTGGTTCAAGAGTTATTCGCATTTAAAACAAGACGCCCAAACTGTCAATTACATTGCGCCAGAAATGGAAATCTTTATTAATTGTAGTTCCGACATTGGGGGGAAAATTTCGACGGCTTCCATTATTTTTAACCAGCTTTCTTATATACCAAAACGAAGCTCATTCTATCTTCTTGCTGGCCAAAGAAAAATTAGAACTGTCTCAGATCTGTTTCATGAGTTATTCGCATTTAAAACAAGACGCCCACACTGTCAATTACATTGCGCCAGAAATGGAAATCTTTATTAATTGTAGTTGCCGACATTGGGGGGGAAATTGCGACGGCTTCCGTTATTTTTAACCAGCTGTCTTATATACCAAAATGAAGCTCATTCTATCTTGTTGCTGGCCCAAGAAAAATTAGAAGTGTCCCAGATCTGGTTCATCAGTTATTCGCATTTAAAACAAGACGGCCAAACTGTCAATTACATTGCGCTAGAAATGGAAATCTTTATTAATTGTAGTTGCCGAAATTGGGGGGCAAATTTCTGCGGCTTCCGTTATTTTTAACCAGCTGTCTTATATACCAACCTGAAGCTCATTCTATCTTTTTGCTGGCCAAAGAAAAATTAGAACTGTCCCAGATCTGGTTCATGAGTTATTCGCATTTAAAACAAGACGCCCAAACTGTCAATTACATTGCGCCAGAAATGGAAATCTTTATTAATTGTAGTTCCGACATTGGGGGGAAATTGCGACGGCTTCCGTTATTTTTAACCAGCTGTCTTATATACCAAAATGAAGATCATTCTATCTTGTTGCTGGCCCAAGAAAAATTAGAAGTGTCCCAGATCTGGTTCATGAGTTATTCGCATTTAAAACAAGACGCCCAAACTGTCAATTACATTGCGCCAGAAATGGAAATCTTTATTAATTGTAGTTCCGATATTGGGGGGAAATTGCGACGGCTTCCGTTATTTTTAACCAGCTGTCTTATATACCAAAATGAAGCTCATTCTATCTTGTTGCTGGCCCAAGAAAAATTAGAAGTGTCCCAGATCTGGTTCATCAGTTATTCGCATTTAAAACAAGACGGCCAAACTGTCAATTACATTGCGCTAGAAATGGAAATCTTTATTAATTGTAGTTCCGACATTTGGGGGGAAATTTCGACGGCTTCCGTTATTTTTAACCAGCTTTCTTATATACCAAAATGAAGCTCATTCTCTCTTCTTGCTGGCCAAAGAAAAATTAGAACTGTCCCAGATCTGGTTCAAGAGTTATTCGCATTTAAAACAAGACGGCCAAACTGTGAATTACATTGCGCCAGAAATGGAAATCTTTATTAATTGTAGTTCCGACATTGGGGGGAAAATTTCGACGGCTTCCGTTATTTTTAACCAGCTTTCTTATATACCAAAATGAAGCTCATTCTCTCTTCCTGCTGGCCAAAGAAAAATTAGAACTGTCCTAGATCTGGTTCAAGAGTTATTCGCATTTAAAACAAGACGCCCAAACTGTGAATTACATTGCGCCAGAAATGGAAATCTTTATTAATTGTAGTTCCGACATTGGGGGGAAAATTTCGACGGCTTCCATTAATTTTAACCAGCTTTCTTATATACCCAAATGAAGCTCATTCTCTCTTCTTGCTGGCCAAAGAAAAATTAGAACTGTCTCAGATCTGGTTCATGAGTTATTCGCATTTAAAACAAGACGCCCACACTGTCAATTACATTGCGCCAGAAATGGAAATCTTTATTAATTGTAGTTGCCGACATTGGGGGGAACATTTCGACGGCTGCCGTTATTTGTAACCAGCTTTCTTATATACCAAAATGAAGCCCATTCTCTCTTCTTGCTGGCCAACGAAATATTAGAACTGTCCCAGATCTGGTTCAAGAGTTATTCGCATTTAAAACAAGACGCCCAAACTGTGAATTACATTGCGCCAGAAATGGAAATCTTTATTAATTGTAGTTCCGACAATTGGGGGGGAAATTTCGACGGCTTCCGTTATTTTTAACCAGCATTCTTATATACCAAAATGAAGCTCATTCTCTCTTCTTGCTGGCCAAAGAAAAATTAGAACTTTCCCAGATCTGGTTCATGAGTTATTCGCATTTAAAACAAGACGCCCAAACTGTCAATTACATTGCGCCAGAAATGGAAATCTTTATTAATTGTAGTTGCCGAAATTGGGGGGCAAATTTCTGCGGCTTCCGTTATTTTTAACCAGCTGTCTTATACACCAACCTGAAGCTCATTCTATCTTCTTGCTGGCCAAAGAAAAATTAGAACTGTCCTAGATCTGGTTCAAGAGTTATTCGCATTTAAAACAAGACGCCCAAACTGTGAATTACATTGCGCCAGAAATGGAAATCTTTATTAATTGTAGTTCCGACATTGGGGGGGAAATTTCGACGGCTTCCGTTAATTTTAACCAGCTTTCTTATATACCAAAATGAAGCTCATTCTCTCTTCTTGCTGGCCAAAGAAAAATTAGAACTTTCCCAGATCTGGTTCATGAGTTATTCGCATTTAAAACAAGACGCCCAAACTGTCAATTACATTGCGCCAGAAGTGGAAATCTTTATTAATTGTAGTTGCCGAAATTGGGGGGCAAATCTCTGCGGCTTCCGTTATTTTTAACCAGCTGTCTTATATACCAACCTGAAGCTCATTCTATCTTCTTGCTGGCCAAAGAAAAATTAGAACTGTCCCAGATCTGGTTCATGAGTTATTCGCATTTAAAACAAGACGCCCAAACTGTCAATTACATTGCGCCAGAAATGGAAATCTTTATTAATTGTAGTTCCGACATTGGGGGGGAAATTTCGACGGCTTCCGTTATTTTTAACCAGATTTGTTATATACCAAAATGAAGCTCATTCTCTCTTCCTGCTGGCCAAAGAAAAATTAGAACTGTCCTAGATCTGGTTCAAGAGTTATTCGCATTTAAAACAAGACGCCCAAACTGTGAATTACATTGCGCCAGAAATGGAAATCTTTATTAATTGTAGTTCCGACATTGGGGGGAAAATTTCGACGGCTTCCGTTAATTTTAACCAGCTTTCTTATATACCAAAATGAAGCTCATTCTCTCTTCTTGCTGGCCAAAGAAAAATTAGAACTGTCCCAGATCTGGTTCATGAGTTATTCGCATTTAAAACAAGACGCCCAAACTGTCAATTACATTGCGCCAGAAATGGAAATCTTTATTAATTGTAGTTGCCGACATTGGGGGGCAAATTTCTGCAGCTTCCGTTATTTTTAACCAGCTTTCTTATACACCAAAATGAAGCTCATTCTATCTTGTTGCTGGTCCAAGAAAAATTAGAACTGTCCCAGATCTGGTTCATGAGTTATTCGCATTTAAAACAAGACGCCCAAACTGTCAATTACATTGCGCCAGAAATGGAAATCTTTATTAATTGTAGTTCCAATGAACTAGAATAAAGTTATTTGGCCAAATAATGTTTGTGCATTTGTCCAATACATTCTTCAAATTTGATCGATTTTCGGGAAAAAACCTGGGAAAAAAAGGTAAGGGGTTAGCCTTTACTTTTTGACACGATTTTCGCCATTTTTTCAACGTTTAAAATTAACTCAATATCTCATTAAGAATTGAATGGATTGTTCTAATTTTTTCAGTGGTTATTCCATAGTTGGTGTGCTATACAATGAACTAGAATATTTTTGCCTTACTTCCAAAGTTGAGAAAATGGCCAAAATCGGTTAAAAATAAAGGGGTTAGACTCGTAAACATGTAGCAATGATATCTCATTAAGAATTGAATGGATTGTTCTAATTTTTTCAGTGGTTATTCCATAGTTGGTGTGCTATACAATAAACTAGAATATTTTAGCCTTTCTTCCAAAGTTGAAAAAATGGCCAAAATCGGTTTTTACCGATTTTCGCCATTTTTTCAACCTTTAAAATTAACTCAATATCTCATTAAGAATTTCGAGGGCTTCCGTTATTTTTAACCAGCTTTCTTATATACCAAAATGAAGCTCATTCTATATTCTTGCTGGCCAAAGAAAAATTAGAACTGTCCCAGATCTGGTTCAAGAGTTATTCGAATTTAAAACAAGACGCCCAAACTGTGAATTACATTGCGCCAGAAATGGAAATCTTTATTAATTGTAGTTCCGACATTGGGGGGAAAATTTCGACGGCTTCCGTTATTTTTAACCAGATTTCGTATATATCAAAATGAAGCTCATTCTCTCTTCTTGCTGGCCAAAGAAAAATTAGAACTGTTCCAGATCTGGTTCAAGAGTTATTCGCATTTAAAACAAGACGCCCAAACTGTCAATTACATTGCGCCAGAAATGGAAATCTTTATTAATTGTAGTTCCGACATTGGGGGGAAAATTTCGACGGCTTCCATTATTTTTAACCAGCTTTCTTATATACCAAAACGAAGCTCATTCTATCTTCTTGCTGGCCAAAGAAAAATTAGAACTGTCTCAGATCTGTTTCATGAGTTATTCGCATTTAAAACAAGACGCCCACACTGTCAATTACATTGCGCCAGAAATGGAAATCTTTATTAATTGTAGTTGCCGACATTGGGGGGGAAATTGCGACGGCTTCCGTTATTTTTAACCAGCTGTCTTATATACCAAAATGAAGCTCATTCTATCTTGTTGCTGGCCCAAGAAAAATTAGAAGTGTCCCAGATCTGGTTCATCAGTTATTCGCATTTAAAACAAGACGGCCAAACTGTCAATTACATTGCGCTAGAAATGGAAATCTTTATTAATTGTAGTTGCCGAAATTGGGGGGCAAATTTCTGCGGCTTCCGTTATTTTTAACCAGCTGTCTTATATACTAACCTGAAGCTCATTCTATCTTTTTGCTGGCCAAAGAAAAATTAGAACTGTCCCAGATCTGGTTCATGAGTTATTCGCATTTAAAACAAGACGCCCAAACTGTCAATTACATTGCGCCAGAAATGGAAATCTTTATTAATTGTAGTTCCGACATTGGGGGGAAATTGCGACGGCTTCCGTTATTTTTAACCAGCTGTCTTATATACCAAAATGAAGATCATTCTATCTTGTTGCTGGCCCAAGAAAAATTAGAAGTGTCCCAGATCTGGTTCATGAGTTATTCGCATTTAAAACAAGACGCCCAAACTGTCAATTACATTGCGCCAGAAATGGAAATCTTTATTAATTGTAGTTCCGATATTGGGGGGAAATTGCGACGGCTTCCGTTATTTTTAACCAGCTGTCTTATATACCAAAATGAAGCTCATTCTATCTTGTTGCTGGCCCAAGAAAAATTAGAAGTGTCCCAGATCTGGTTCATCAGTTATTCGCATTTAAAACAAGACGGCCAAACTGTCAATTACATTGCGCTAGAAATGGAAATCTTTATTAATTGTAGTTCCGACATTTGGGGGGAAATTTCGACGGCTTCCGTTATTTTTAACCAGCTTTCTTATATACCAAAATGAAGCTCATTCTCTCTTCTTGCTGGCCAAAGAAAAATTAGAACTGTCCCAGATCTGGTTCAAGAGTTATTCGCATTTAAAACAAGACGGCCAAACTGTGAATTACATTGCGCCAGAAATGGAAATCTTTATTAATTGTAGTTCCGACATTGGGGGGGAAATTTCGACGGCTTCCGTTATTTTTAACCAGCTTTCTTATATACCAAAATGAAGCTCATTCTCTCTTCTTGCTGGCCAAAGAAAAATTAGAACTGTCCTAGATCTGGTTCAAGAGTTATTCGCATTTAAAACAAGACGCCCAAACTGTGAATTACATTGCGCCAGAAATGGAAATCTTTATTAATTGTAGTTCCGACATTGGGGGGAAAATTTCGACGGCTTCCGTTAATTTTAACCAGCTTTCTTATATACCCAAATGAAGCTCATTCTCTCTTCTTGCTGGCCAAAGAAAAATTAGAACTGTCTCAGATCTGGTTCATGAGTTATTCGCATTTAAAACAAGACGCCCACACTGTCAATTACATTGCGCCAGAAATGGAAATCTTTATTAATTGTAGTTGCCGACATTGGGGGGAACATTTCGACGGCTGCCGTTATTTGTAACCAGCTTTCTTATATACCAAAATGAAGCCCATTCTCTCTTCTTGCTGGCCAAAGAAAAATTAGAACTGTCCCAGATCTGGTTCAAGAGTTATTCGCATTTACAACAAGACGCCCAAACTGTGAATTACATTGCGCCAGAAATGGAAATCTTTATTAATTGTAGTTCCGACAATTGGGGGGGAAATTTCGACGGCTTCCGTTATTTTTAACCAGATTTATTATATACCAAAATGAAGCTCATTCTCTCTTCTTGCTGGCCAAAGAAAAATTAGAACTGTCCTAGATCTGGTTCAAGAGTTATTCGCATTTAAAACAAGACGCCCAAACTGTGAATTACATTGCGCCAGAAATGGAAATCTTTATTAATTGTAGTTCCGACATTGGGGGGAAAATTTCGACGGCTTCCGTTAATTTTAACCAGCTTTCTTATATACCAAAATGAAGCTCATTCTCTCTTCTTGCTGGCCAAAGAAAAATTAGAACTTTCCCAGATCTGGTTCATGAGTTATTCGCATTTAAAACAAGTCGCCCAAACTGTCAATTACATTGCGCCAGAAATGGAAATCTTTATTAATTGTAGTTGCCGAAATTGGGGGGCAAATTTCTGCGGCTTCCGTTATTTTTAACCAGCTGTCTTATATACCATCCTGAAGCTCATTCTATCTTCTTGCTGGCCAAAGAAAAATTAGAACTGTCCCAGATCTGGTTCATGAGTTATTCGCATTTAAAACAAGACGCCCAAACTGTCAATTACATTGCGCCAGAAATGGAAATCTTTATTAATTGTAGTTCCGACATTGGGGGGAAAATTTCGACGGCTTCCGTTATTTTTAACCAGATTTCTTATATACCAAAATGAAGCTCATTCTCTCTTCTTGCTGGCCAAAGAAAAATTAGAACTGTTCCAGATCTTGTTCAAGAGTTATTCGCATTTAAAACGAGACGCCCAAACTGCCAATTACATTGCGCCAGAAATGGAAATCTTTATTAATTGTAGTTCCGACATTGGGGGGAAAATTTCGACGGCTTCCGTTATTTTTAACCAGCTTTCTTATATACCAAAATGAAGCTCATTCTATCTTCTTGCTGGCCAAGGAAAAATTAGAACTGTCTCAGATCTGGTTCATGAGTTATTCGCATTTAAAACAAGACGCCCACACTGTCAATTACATTGCGCCAGAAATGGAAATCTTTATTAATTGTAGTTCCGACATTGGGGGGAAAATTTCGAAGGCTTCCTTTATTTTTAACCAGCTTTCTTATATACCAAAATGAAGCTCATTCTATCTTGTTGCTGGCCCTAGAAAAATTAGAAGTGTCCCAGATCTGGTTCATCAGTTATTCGCATTTAAAACAAGACGGCCAAACTGTCAATTACATTGCGCTAGAAATGGAAATCTTTATTAATTGTAGTTGCCGACATTGGGGGGCAAATTTAGCGGCTTCCGTTATTTTTAACCAGCTGTCTTATATACCAACCTGAAGCTCATTCTATCTTCTTGCTGGCCAAAGAAAAATTAGAACTGTCCCAGATCTGGTTCATGAGTTATTCGCATTTAAAACAAGACGCCCAAACTGTCAATTACATTGCGCCAGAAATGGAAATCTTTATTAATTGTAGTTCCGACATTGGGGGGAAAATTTCGACGACTTCCGTTATTTTTAACCAGCTTTCTGATACACCAAAATGAAGCTCATTCTATCTTGTTGCTGGTCCAAGAAAAATTAGAACTGTCCCAGATCTGGTTCATGAGTTATTCGCATTTAAAACAAGACGCCCAAACTGTCAATTACATTGCGCCAGAAATGGAAATCTTTATTAATTGTAGTTCCAATGAACTAGAATACTGAAGTTATTTGGCCAAATAATGTTTGTGCATTTGTCCAATACATTCTTCAAATTTAATCGATTTTCGGAAAAAAATCCGGGGAAAAAAAGTAAGGGGTTAGCCTTTACTTTTTGACACGATTTTCGCCATTTTTTCAACGTTTAAAATTAACTCAATATCTCATTAAGAATTGAATGGATTGTTCTAATTTTTTCAGTGGTTATTCCATAGTTGGTGTGCTATACAATGAACTAGAATATTTTTGCCTTACCTCCAAAGTAAAAAAATGGCCAAAATCGGTTAAAAATAAAGGGGTTAGACTCGTAGACATGTAGCAATGATATCTCATTAAGAATTGAATGGATTGTTCTAATTTTTTCAGTGGTTATTCCCTAGTTGGTGTGCTATACAATAAACTAGAATATTTTAGCCTTTCTTCCAAAGTTGAAAAAATGGCCAAAATCGGTTTTACCGATTTTCGCCATTTTTTCAACCTTTAAAATTAACTCAATATCTCATTAAGAATGTCGAGGGCTTCCGTTATTTTTAACCAGCTTTCTTATATACCAAAATGAAGCTCATTCTATCTTGTTGCTGGCCCAAGAAAAATTAGAAGTGTCCCAGATCTGGTTCATCAGTTATTCGCATTTAAAACAAGACGGCCAAACTGTGAATTACATTGCGCCAGAAATGGAAATCTTTATTAATTGTAGTTCCGACATTGGGGGGGAAATTTCGACGCCTTCCGTTATTTTTAACCAGATTTCTTATATACCAAAATGAAGCTCATTCTCTCTTCTTGCTGGCCAAAGAAAAATTAGAACTGTTCCAGATCTGGTTCAAGAGTTATTCGCATTTAAAACAAGACGCCCAAACTGTCAATTACATTGCGCCAGAAATGGAAATCTTTATTAATTGTAGTTGCCGACATTGGGGGGGAAATTTCGACGGCTTCCGTTACTTTTAACCAGCTGTCTTATATACCAAAACGAAGCTCATTCTATCTTCTTGCTGGCCAAAGAAAAATTAGAACTGTCTCAGATCTGTTTCATGAGTTATTCGCATTTAAAACAAGACGCCCACACTGTCAATTACATTGCGCCAGAAATGGAAATCTTTATTAATTGTAGTTGCCGACATTGGGGGGGAAATTGCGACGGCTTCCGTTATTTTTAACCAGATTTCTTATATACCGAAATGAAGCTCATTCTCTCTTCTTGCTGGCCAAAGAAAAATTAGAACTGTTCCAGATCTGGTTCAAGAGTTATTCGCATTTAAAGCAAGACGCCCAAACTGTCAATTACATTGCGCCAGAAATGGAAATCTTTATTAATTGTAGTTCCGACATTGGGGGGAAAATTTCGACGGCTTCCTTTATTTTTAACCAGCTTTCTTATATACCAAAATGAAGCTCATTCTATCTTCTTGCTGGCCCAAGAAAAATTAGAAGTGTCCCAGATCTGGTTCATCAGTTATTCCCATTTAAAACAAGACGGCCAAACTGTCAATTACATTGCGCCAGAAATGGAAATCTTTATTAATTGTAATTCCGACATTGGGGGGAAATTGCGACGGCTTCCGTTATTTTTAACCAGCTGTCTTATATACCAAAATAAAGCTCATTCTCTCTTCTTGCTGGCCAAAGAAAAATTAGAACTGTTCCAGATCTGGTTCAAGAGTTATTCGCATTTAAAGCAAGACGCCCAAACTGTCAATTACATTGCGCCAGAAATGGAAATCTTTATTAATTGTAGTTCCGACATTGGGGGGAAAATTTCGACGGCTTCCTTTATTTTTAACCAGCTTTCTTATATACCAAAATGAAGCTCATTCTATCTTCTTGCTGGCCCAAGAAAAATTAGAAGTGTCCCAGATCTGGTTCATCAGTTATTCCCATTTAAAACAAGACGGCCAAAGTGTCAATTACATTGCGCTAGAAATGGAAATCTTTATTAATTGTAGTTGCCGAAATTGGGGGGCAAATTTCTGCGGCTTCCGTTATTTTTAACCAGCTGTCTTATATACCAACCTGAAGCTCATTCTATCTTCTTGCTGGCCAAAGAAAAATTAGAACTGTCCCAGATCTGGTTCATGAGTTATTCGCATTTAAAACAAGACGCCCAAACTGTCAATTACATTGCGCCAGAAATGGAAATCTTTATTAATTGTAGTTCCGACATTGGGGGGAAAATTTCGACGGCTTCCGTTATTTTTAACCAGATTTCTTATATACCAAAATGAAGCTCATTCTCTCTTCTTGCTGGCCAAAGAAAAATTAGAACTGTTCCAGATCTGGTTCAAGAGTTATTCGCATTTAAAACAAGACGCCCAAACTGTCAATTACATTGCGCCAGAAATGGAAATCTTTATTAATTGTAGTTGCCGACATTGGGGGGGAAATTTCGACGGCTTCCGTTACTTTTAACCAGCTTTCTTATATACCAAAACGAAGCTCATTCTATCTTCTTGCTGGCCAAAGAAAAATTAGAACTGTCTCAGATCTGTTTCATGAGTTATTCGCATTTAAAACAAGACGCCCACACTGTCAATTACATTGCGCCAGAAATGGTAATCTTTATTAATTGTAGTTGCCGACATTGGGGGGGAAATTGCGACGGCTTCCGTTATTTTTAACCAGCTGTCTTATATACCAAAATGAAGCTCATTCTATCTTGTTGCTGGCCCAGGAAAAATTAGAAGTGTCCCAGATCTGGTTCATCAGTTATTCGCATTTAAAACAAGACGGCCAAACTGTCAATTACATTGCGCTAGAAATGGAAATCTTTATTAATTGTAGTTGCCGAAATTGGGGGGCAAATTTCTGCGGCTTCCGTTATTTTTAACCAGCTGTCTTATATACCAACCTGAAGCTCATTCTATCTTCTTGCTGGCCAAAGAAAAATTAGAAATGTTCCAGATCTGGTTCAAGAGTTATTCGCATTTAAAACAAGACGCCCACACTGTCAATTACATTGCGCCAGAAATGGAAATCTTTATTAATTGTAGTTGCCGACATTGGGGGGAAATTGCGACGGCTTCCGTTACTTTTAACCAGCTTTCTTATATACCAAAACGAAGCTCATTCTATCTTCTTGCTGGCCAAAGAAAAATTAGAACTGTCTCAGATCTGGTTCATGAGTTATTCGCATTTAAAACAAGACGCCCACACTGTCAATTACATTGCGCCAGAAATGGAAATCTTTATTAATTGTAGTTGCCGACATTGGGGGGAAATTGCGACGGCTTCCGTTATTTTTAACCAGCTGTCATATATACCAACCTGAAGCTCATTCTATCTTCTTGCTGGCCAAAGAGAAATTAGAACTGTCCCAGATCTGGTTCATGAGTTATTCGCACTTAAAACAAGACGCCCAAACTGTCAATTACATTGCGCCAGAAATGGAAATCTTTATTAATTGTAGTTCCGACATTGGGGGGAAAATTTCGACGGCTTCCGTTATTTTTAACCAGCTTTCTTATATACCAAAATGAAGCTCATTCTATCTTGTTGCTGGCCGAAGAAAAATTAGAAGTGTCCCAGATCTGGTTCATCAGTTATTCGCATTTAAAACAAGACGGCCAAACTGTCAATTACATTGCGCCAGAAATGGAAATCTTTATTAATTGTAGCTCCGACATTGGGGGGAATATTTCGACGGCTTCCGTTACTTTTAACCAGCTTTCTTATATACCAAAATGAAGCTCATTCTATCTTGTTGCTGGCCCAAGAAAAATTAGAAGTGTCCCAGATCTGGTTCATCAGTTATTCGCATTTAAAACAAGACGGCCAAACTGTCAATTACATTGCGCTAGAAATGGAAATCTTTATTAATTGTAGTTGCCGACATTGGGGGGCAAATTTCTGCGGCTTCCGTTATTTTTAACCAGCTGTCTTATATACCAACCTGAAGCTCATTCTATCTTCTTGCTGGCCAAAGAAAAATTAGAACTGTCCCAAATCTGGTTCATGAGTTATTCGCACTTAAAACAAGACGCCCAAACTGTCAATTACATTGCGCCAGAAATGGAAAGCTTTATTAATTGTAGTTCCGACATTGGGGGGAAAATTTCGACGCCTTCCGTTATTTTTAACCAGCTTTCTTATATACCAAAATGAAGCTCATTCTATCTTGTTGCTTGTCCAAGAAAAATTAGAACTGTCCCATTTGATGGATGGATGGATTTTTTATTTAAACGTTTTTTACCCTAATTCAAAAGTTCGAAAAATGGCCAAAATTGGTTAAAAAGTAAAGGTTAACCCCTTTACATTTTTCCCCGATTCTGTGTTTGGTTGGTTTATTTTCTAATGTTTCTTTTTACAATAAAAATTCGCGTCCTTGGGCCAGCCTCTGGTTCACCACCAAACCAACAGGTTCTTGCCTGAAAGCTACTGATCTTTTCTCTTACTTGACCATATCTTTTTGGGAACTTTTTTAAACTTAACCAGCCTCAACCACCAAAATGTCAAAACTCAATGTCCTTTCTTTGACCAGCCTGTGATTCGATCCAAGGGCCCCTTGGATCGAATCACAGGCTGGTCAAAGAAAGGACATTGAGTTTTGGTCGCACGCTGGCACAGTGACTTAACCACCAGAGTTTAAATATGACGGGTTCCTTTTTAAAGCTAACTTCAGTCGAATTGAAGCGTAAGAAGCGAACAGTTGTGAATTCAGTATAAGGGTCATTCCAAAGTGTCTTGATATATGTTATTTGTAAATAGATCTAGTCCATTTGGTTGTTTAAAAAACAGAAAAGTAGAGTGCTGCGTTAGTGGCGGTGTTTTAAACAGAGAAAAGACCAACAGGTCCTTGCCTTATCGTGATAGGGAAACATTTTTCTCGCCTCTTGGGAAGATTTTTCCAAATAGTGTAATCGGGAAATTTTTTTCTAGGTGTCGCCTCCTAAGACCGTAATAACGTAATAAATTGGGGGAAACGTGCATCCTCCTAAGATTAATAGATCACGGCCTATTTTGGTCTGAGATGGGTAGGGAGGGTCAGGATTTTGGTTATAAGTACCAGTCTCTTCCTGCGATAGTCACCGCACTGGACAGTATTAACACAGTGGTATTATAATAATAAAGCGGTGGATGAACTTGAGAGGTTTCTCTAAGGTAAGAATTACTTTGCCGTCATAATTTTACTACCATAAATATAGTACTAAATAATATAACACTGGAAAAACACGATTATCCTGAATTATTACTAGTAAATTGACAGATGGAAGTGTAGGGGCATGGTTGGTAGTGACTATATTGGAAAACAATGGCGGATGTATATTAAAGAAACCTAATACAATTATAAACTATATATAATTAATATAAATAAATGATTTATACTTAAATATACTTGCAGATGATCAGTTTTCAAGCTTCAAAGTTGTGTTCAGTTAGAGTTATAAAAAGCCATCTTCCAACTCTTCCAAGGCTGTTCCCCTTGCTTGCACCAAAAATGTACTCTACTGGTAATGAAAACAAGATTGCTGTCAGTACACCAGGTACTGTAAATATATCTAGCTGTACGAGCCAATTAGGGTTTTCACTTGTTTTGGAATATTCCCATATTCATAATGAAATGATAATATCTCTTATTTAGTGTTTTACAATACCCATATTACCAAAACCGATGATCTGCGGGCATGGCCCAAAAAAAAATGTCATGATTTCCACCAAAACATTAATGAATCCATCTGCATTCCTTAGCCTTTGAAATTGACATTGTGAGATCACTGTAATATGATTGGTCCATTTGCTACTTTTGAATCCTCCAGCCAAAAAGGTTTAGGAATGCAGACAGAGTAATCAATGTTTGGGCAGAAATCATCAGGGGCAGTGCCAGGATTCGATTTTTTCACTTTTTTAGGTAGGCACAGATTCAAAGATCATTGAAGTTGGCCTGAACTCCGAAGCCTCAAAACAAGCAATGTGTTAATGAGTTCTTTCGGAAAACTGTTTCAACTCGTAAATCATTCATGTCGAGAGCTGATTTGTGACACTAGAGTGTAACATGCCTCTTTTACATATATCTCTCATGTATTACATATATCTGATATCTCTTATCAGTCTCATGTTCTAACTCGATATAATTTCGCGGCACTCTTTTTTTATTGACTGAATTAATGAAAATACATATATTTTCGAGAAACTACATACTTTTTGGTAAGGCAGATGTTTTTGTAGGGTAGGCCCACCAAATTCTGGGGCCAGCACTGGCCTACCCAGGCCTTAGTACCTGTAGCACCACCCCTGGAAATCATGATGTTTTTTGGGGGCCACACCATGCACCATCGATTTTGGTAAATATATCTCTTAGGGTTAATTATCGACAGTACAATTAAATGAAAGTAGTTTAATTTTTAGTTTTTTTTTAAATAATTATGTGATATTCCTTTTACAGGAGTAGGATATAATTATACATAACATTTATATATAGTATCTACCGAAATTGAAACTATATCAATATATCCCAATTACTTACTGTGCTTTTACAGCATGTGCAAATTGGAATCTGTAAGAGAAAACATTTCATTTCTATTTTTTAAAGATGAAAAGTTGGAAAGACCAAGCACAATACCTCAATACCATTTGTCATATGTTGATAAGTTGACCCTAAAATGGTTTGGAAATGTCAAAGGTGAAATTCCAAATGAAGTAAGGTAGGATAGGTTTGTATGTACATCTATATACAATACCCTGGTTGCTATGCATGTTTTCATTGGTTGTTGCCCATGATCTATTAGAGGACAGACACATGGACACGTCAGATCACCTCAGCTGACTTGCTTTTTTCTTTCTTCTTTCTTCACACCCCAAAATCCAGCAATCGATAAAAACCTTTTAAAGCTTTGTATTGTATAAAACAAATAGATTCCATTTTTTTGTTGTCTGTTCAGTTATAGTTGCACAGTAGATGTAACAATGTGGTACAGTAGGAACATCAGTGACCCACTCGACTGCATCATGTGGGCTAATGTTTTGTTATTACCACCCGAAAAAATGGAATCTATTTGTTATACGTATCATACAGTTAGACTTCAAAGACCTGTACTGGCAGCACCAAAGTGTTATTATAGGATGACCAGTTTGAACAAGCAAGGGAAGCAGGGGTGCAACTAGAAAATTTCGAGGGCAGGGGTTGAATGCAAAAAAGGGCAAAGTCGTTCAGTATTCTAAACAATTTGGGACTAGAAGCCAGTGGCATGGGAAACAGAGATTCTAGGGGGGCCCAGGGGCATGCTCCCTGGGAAAATTTTTGAATTTCCTGCATTTCCAGCATTTCCTGCATTTTTATGACGCTTTACTCGTATTTTCGGTTGCAGAAATTTTTATTTTGGTCTCGCATTATTTAAAATTTATCATAATTAAATTCAGCCTAGCTGACACCCAGGCCCACTGCTAGAAGCCTCTAAGTCTCACCAGATTTGCAGAGAATTGTATTGCGTACTACAACAGACGATTAATTATCTGTTTATCTGATGTCTAACCTAGTATTAGAGGTCTCACAAAAAGGGCAGGGGTTAAAAAGGGCAGGGGTTGCAACCCCCCCCAACCCCTAGTTGCGTGCCTGGGAAGTCACAAACTAGAATGCACTATGGTTCACTTGCAGTATGTCAGTCTGTATTTAATTACTGCAGTCTGCATGGTAGCTGTTTTGTTTTAAAATTTACAGGCTTCTAGACTGGGGTCCAGGGAAATACCATTTCCTACATTCTGATGGATATTTGCTGAATAAAAATAAAAATAATATGCTTAATATAAAAAATGTAACTGGAAATCACAAGCCACATACTGCAAGCCCTGCAGGTCTACATTAGCCTACTGCATCTGTCACTGCACTTACCATGGTTGTTGACTTCTTAAGCATTATTACAAATCACATTACAGTACATTCATTGTTACAAACCACAGTACATTGACAGTGTTACAATCACTAATAATACATGGATGTGTGGAAATGTGATATCTCACAAGTGAGCAAATTAGTGTATAAGTGAGATATTCGGTTCAACATGAGAAATAATTTAATACTTCCAAATGTCAGTTCATGCTTTATTCTGTTTATTACCGTCCTATATATTAAAAAATAGTACTATTGCCCCACAAAAATAGAGCAGTAGACTAATGCATTTCATATGATAATTGACACATGTGAGTTTATCATGAATAATCAACACATGTGAGATTATCAATTTTATTAGTGGTGGAAAACACAAGCCAAGTGACTATTTTATATTACAAATAAATATATATGAATATTAAATACAGATACTGGTATTAGTAATATAATTACCAATACCAATACAGTATATTAATTACTATTATAAAATAGGTTGCGTCTTACGCACGCTGTGATTGGTCAATTAACGTGTTTATATCAGGCTATGTAAACACGGTTGTGATGTCACGGCACATTTCCTACCCTTATTTCATAAAAGAAATAGAAAATGGATGCCCTGTGTTTATATAACCTGATGCAAACACTCGAGTGAGTTGGGAGAATTCGAAAGTACTTATGTAAACGCTCGCCTACGGCTCGGGTTCACATAAACTTTCGAATTCTCCCAACTCACTCTCGTGTTTGCATCAGGCTATATAAACACGGGCGGCCATTTTCTATTTCTTAAATAATATCTTCTTATTTCACAGTTATGCTACCATGGGAAAGGCAGAATCTAAACGTCGTATTGCTGTAAATCTATGTTTAGTAGCATTCTGTGGGTTTGGATCAATGTTGGTTATTTACAATGTCAAAAAGAATCTTTTAAATCAAAGTGAAGACAACATATATGTTCAAAACCGTAAACGATACCAGCAAGATAGCAATGAAAAGAGTTAAAGAAATTATTTAAGATTTTAACTTGTGCTTAAACATCGTAAAAATAGTATTCCGGTGCACTAGTATGTATATATACAATTAATGAAGTAAACTGCATTTTATTTTATTATAAAAAAAAAGCATAACTAGTACAGTATGTATATATACAATTAATGGAGCATACATAAATAAAGATATGCATTACGGTAATAGTTTTTTTATTTATGCAAATGTTGGTCTTAATATTTTCAGCTCCAGAAAGTTTTTCATTTTTCTATCAAAATCAAAAGGTCTTTCCCGTGGATCCTTATAGCGTAAAGTCATGTTATTACCAAGATAAGTTATCAACTCGCACCTCTCTTCAAACTTCTTCAATTTTTGCTTGTATTTTCCACGTACATACTCACTGCCTTTGGGGTTAAATGCTGAAAAACAAAAACTGGATAATGACTAACGCAATGTAATATATCATACACGAGGAGGAGTGTTTCATCAGGATATCCAAACACTGAGACGTTTGTTGAAAACCGAGGCGAAGCCAAGGTTTTTGAACAAACTTCGAGGTGTTTGGATATCCTGATGAAACACTCCTCCGAGCGTATGATATAGCATCTCAAACAAATCAGTATTTTAAGAGAAAATCAAGATGAAAGTTTGCTTAATTTATGTAATTTCTTCCTCCAATATCCAAACCACAGACACGGTACTGATTTCCTTTGTGTTTTCTTCATGAATTATTAATGAGTTTGAGATGGTGATTACTCGATCGTAATTCATCTACCATCGATAACAACTGCCAATAGTTTAATTAACTATCAAATTATATAGTTTGGTATGATAATAATCAACTGACAATCTGAAATACGGGCCTGTATAAAAAAGGATTCTCTGTGTATTTCAAATTCGTCAACATTCGTTAACAAATGGCAAAAACAAGTTACGTAGTATTTATATTGGGGAATGTGTAGTACAATTGTAAAGGAAATATCTAGTGATATTTTTCTACTGATATATAGAAGACGATGTTAATTTATATAATAAATACAATTTGACTAGATACCTATAAATACTGCAAGTATAAAACGTCTCAACTATCAACACTGCATGATCGTACGGTTTATGCTGCAAGGAACTAGAATGAAGCGCAAATGCACTGCAAAACATTTCACGACTACAACTTCTCGCGTTTTAGACGTTTGCGTTGGTGAATGTTTTTAGGCAAAAGTGATGAAGGCATTAACCAGTTGCCAACTAATGAAAAAGTTGTTAAATTGTATTACCAAAAAGTAATAACTTTGTCGTGAAACCGGAATACCGTGAGAAGAGTATAACAACGGATAGAAACGGTTGAGAACCACTGATTAAATTTAGGGTTCTAACCATGTAACTAACCTTTTAAATGGTAGGCAACGTAAAGCAGAGCTGACCGTCGTGCACTGAGGAACGGATATTTCGGTTTAAAGCATCCAACTGAGGTTAAAGCCTTTGTTATTTCAGCAGATGCAGTTTGCTCCAAAAAGCCAAGCATTGGTAAATGATGAATGGCCAGTGGAGCACTTTTTGGAGGTAACTTACGAGGTAATGTCAGTCCATGATACATCTCTGGTTTCCTGAAACACAAAATCACAATGCCAACATTACCAGATTGCCAAATCAACAAGATTGTAGAGGAAACTTCAAAATAATTCAATAAACTTCTACGTAATCCGTTATTTCATTGCCGTTCTGAACACAACTGCTCCATGCACCTCCCACTCAGAAGAGACCGTACCATTATTAGTAATTTCAAAACATTGATTTTTAGTCTTACATAATCTTAGGTTATATTTTTTTAATATCTTAAAATACTTTAGCCATTCAGTCAGGAAACAGTGAAGTAAAAAATGTTAGTATTTTGATGAGCAATGCGATGCATGGCTAAAAACTTTCAACTTTTACCAACCTCATAAACATGTCGAGTTTTGTTTCTGATTCAAAGGCATAAAATGCTTCACGATATTCAACAATTAATTCTGGGTCTCCAGGAACAATGAATTCGTACCTTAAAAATATTAATAATTTTGCAGTCTTAATTTTAATCTGTCAATTTGTCTCCTTCTATAAAGGTAAAAATATCAGGTAAAATGAAATTACTCTCTTGCTAAATAATTACTATAAAGCACTCGTGCATTAATTTCACTTTGAAAAAACCCCAACAAAAAACAACAGTTTCTATTAATATGAAATTGGAGTGCTGCGGGCAGTGTACTGTGAGGATGTATTATAAGATTTTTAAACGTGGCAAACTGCCTACAAGAAGAGGTTTATTACCACAACTTACAAGATTTTAATGCAAATAACAAATTCACTACTGCATATTTAGAACAAAAAATAATATGGGACTTATATATATATATACGAAAAAGGAGGCGTGTGAAAAAGCAACTATCTATCCCCACGACCCCACCCTCCGGTTAAAGATTATCAAAACTGTTGTCAATAGTTTCCTATTACAATTTCTACCTCTTTTTTCCATCTAAGAATGTAACAGGACAGTAGCCTTGTAATTCAATTTGACATGGAAACTTGGCCTTCATTTCTAAAGCATTTCGTCGATGAGGTAACATCTCGACTGGAGGCAAACCACGGGGAGCAAACGGTGGCACATACTTTGTGGGATTGTCTAAGAAGTTTTCTAACTCTTTAGGACTTTCCATTTTGTAATAGCGACCTCGAAATTCAGCAGCAAAGTCAAGTGAAGGGTTTTCACTACAGTCTACTAACTGTCCATAGTCTGCCAAGCTGACAGGACAATATTGGCCAAAATCTCCAAGTCTTTCTGAAAATTCTTTCGGTGTGACGCACATATTGGCAATCGAAGCTGCTTTTCCTGTGGAAATAAATTAATGAAATGCAATCAGTTTTTGCCATGACAAATATTCACAATCTAAAAATACAAGTAAGATAAAAAAACTAATATAAATTTAGATTCATTTCGTAATGGTTTTACCATGCCAGATCTAGAATCTTTGGTAGAATCTAGAGGCTTGGGCAACCTCGTACCCAGGGCCATTTGTAGGGAACTGGGCCAAGATGGCGGGAACAAATGGCCGTGGTGGAGGCCAGGCTATCTCAGCCTCTGATTGGTCAAGAGCTTATGGCGTAAATCAGACGGTTTGATTTTGTATTTTTTTTTAAATATTGTATTTTGACCTTGTCGGTTGTTCCTGCACACGGCACAGGAAATTATATTTTAAACCATGCAATAATTAGGTATAATTACTGTGTAAAGAACTGCGCATTTTGAGCTAGCCTCCACCAGGGCAATTTGTTCCCGCCATTTTGTTTTATTCGCCATCTTGGCCCAGTTCCCTACAAATGGCCCTGGGTACGAGGTTGGAGGCCTGGGATGTTGTTAATCGACAGACAAAAACTAATGACGGTTAATTATATACGCCAAGAGAAAAAAAAGACAATTTTAACCTGCACTGTTCAACCAAACTCATAAAAAAGTAGAGTGCTGCGTTCTGGATAGTGAAATATGCAAAGTAAAATAATAGTAAACTGCTTGAGGTTTTTAGCAACAAAAATACTGACGTTTCAAGAGGAGACCTTCATCAGAGTAAAACATTGTTGTGTTATCACATTTTTTTTTGACGAAGGGCTCCGTTCTAAACGTTAAACTCGTAAAATATCACTTTCGTTGGTGATATACTGAAATAGTATAAAATTACATAAAATTAAATATATTTGATATATTAATAAAGAGGGCTTAAATAAACTCCTTCAGACATCAAACATCTCAGTAATATTCACAGTTATATCTTCAAGAGTCTTCATTGCATTCATATTTACTTTGTACCTTGAGATATTCTTAGCAGGTAAGTCTGGATATGCTTTACACTTCTCTTTGCTTCTTTCAATGCGTTATTCCAAACCATCCATTTGGATCTCTCTCCATCAAGACTGATCCAGTTTCTCTGAACATTTTGATACCATTCTCTCACGGCATCCACTTCTCTTTTCCAGGAAGCCAGACGTATGGAAATAATCGTGTGGCTGTCGTGAACAGGAAAAGTTCTGCAAAACAACAAAGTGAACTATTTTTACTATTTTTGTGTTTTCGTCATAATCCAGAATTCCTTTTCTTTAATGTTGTTCGTATTCATAAAATATCAGTACCAAGTACCTTGAAGGCGACCGCCTGTCTAGGGTTGCCCTTTTAAACACTTCGTCATCGTCAACGCGTAACTCGAGAACTTTTACAGGCATGATGCTTCTGTCTGTCATAAGATCCAACTGGCGTTTGGTAACTGGGAAACCATCCAAAATGTACCTAGCAAATACACACAAACAAACATCACATTAATATAACATACTATGGTTAAGCCTACAGCCAAACAATGTCCGTTTTTAACAGGGCCATGCACTCAGCATGTACTACCAAGAAATGTTTTCTATAATAATAACACTTCGTAGAAAATTTTTTTGTATCTCGCATAAAATTTTTGTCATTTTATTTTAAGTCAAATTTTAAAAATAAATTTGCTCAAGTTTTGTTTGGTTTTTTTCATGCAGGAAATCCTAAATCTAAGAGGAAAAAATAATACTTTATCCAGGACTGTACTCATAACAACTAGGACTGACGTGAAAATGGTAAACTCGTGTCCGACTTCAGTTTTAGTCCTACAAGTCTGCTGTTAAGTTTCTAATAATTATTTTAAGAACTTCAATCATAATTCTAAAGGAATATTTACATTTGTTGTCACAACAAATTTATTTTTTAACTTTTTTATGATAAACAAAAACGCACCCTCCGACTTGACAATGCGCGTCCATTAAAACAATTTCAAGTGCTTGTACAGCTAAATCATCTGGAACGGTGCAACCACTTCGTAAGTGATGATTGATTTGCTTTACAAGCTCCGTGTTTGGTTGAGTGGTCAGAAGACGTCGTAGTACTTCACCAATTGATAAACGAACAGTACCATACTCCAGTGAAAATCTATTAGCCACTACAGTACGAACGATAAGATGTTAAGAGTAGTATAAATGGTTAATAGTGCATAATATATCTATTGTTAGCGAGATTCAGATCACACTTCCACTACCGCTACCGTAAATAGAATTAAGCATGTCAAATATTGTTTTTACGTTCAGTAATGGTCGCAGGTCTCAAACCTGGTGCAAAAAGAAAGCGTTTTACGATACCAGGATTAAAACCAACTACGACTACAGAACGAAAAAACGAACATTACATCAGCTTAACCACATTTACGGTAGCAGTAGCGGTAGTGGAAGTGTGATCTGAAGAACCTCGCTATTATTAGGATAACGACGACGTTGAACTTTGGCATATGTAACACTTACGCGTGGTCTTTCCAGATTTAGGTGGTCCAATAATGGCCATACGTATTGGCACAACAGGTTTAGGAGACGGTTGTTTCAAGTACTTGGTAGGACAACTCGTGAACAACATTCGAGCTTTCTCTGATGACAGGTAATAAATAAATTGTCTGTATACTACAGGATAGCTGGAAACACCAGAGGCAGTGTAAGGATGAATGACATCACCATCCAATAACTACAGCAAAAATAACAATATATAGGTCATAAAGATCATATAAATACTAGAGGGGGCATTGGCGGGAAAATTTGGTAACCACATGGCTGGTTGGCAAATGTACTAGACCCAGTCCTTTGCCAACCAACGCGCCTAATGTTTGCCTCCAAAAAATCCAAGATGGCGGCGTTCAATTGGTTACCCGCGGTCGGTTGGCTGAAATTAAGATAGGATGCCCCCTCTAGCATTTATATGATCTCTATGATATAGGTAGCATAATGCAACGTGT
Source organism: Paragorgia papillata (assembly GCA_035771165.1). Lineage (NCBI taxonomy): Eukaryota > Metazoa > Cnidaria > Anthozoa > Scleralcyonacea > Coralliidae > Paragorgia > Paragorgia papillata. The sequence goes on from JAWNZC010000401.1 coordinate 53,775, forward strand.
TTTTGGCACTTCTTGCAATAAAAATATAACTGAAGCTCAATAATACAACTGAGATCCTTTGGATGGTCAGTAAGACGTTAAAAACGTTTCTGAGCCCCCAGACAGGGATCAAACATACAATTTTCTAATGAACGGTTAGACACTAACCATTGAGCTACTGAGGCAGTGAGCCTCCAATGAAGAGCTTAGGTTGAAAATTTATAGTCATGAACTTCGTAAGTCATTGGGTTAGTATATAAAATGTAACTGAAATACTCAGTATATGCATACACGTACACAACTGAAATAGTTTGCGTATATGTAGCCATGATTACACTACCTTAACTGGACACCATTTCCCAAATCTACTTGGAAATTTGTATCCTTGAACCAGCATACGTTGAGCTATCATAGGAGTAATGGAAAAACAACGATCAAAAAGCCCCTCACGATAATCCACAATTGGTTTGATAGATCCTTCCAAAGAATAGCGAACTATTCGAGGTTTACGACCACCATCAACCTCTACTCGAGGAATAAGAATTTCTTCTAAGATTTCCTATTGAACAGTGATGGACATAATGAAATCATGAAATGGTCATTTTCTTTTCCTTCTTTCATTAAGCAACTCCTTTCTCTACTAGAACTCCTTTCTCTATTACAACTCCTTTCTCTATTACAACTCCTTTCTCTATTACAACTCCTTTCTCTATTAAAACTCCTTTCTCTGTTACAACTCCTTTCTCTATTACAACTCCTTTCCCTATTACAACTCCTTTCTCTATTACAACTCCTTTCTCTATTACAACTCCTTTCTCTACTAGAACTCCTTTCTCTATTACAACTCCTTTCTCTATTACAACTCCTTTCTCTATTAAAACTCCTTTCTCTGTTACAACTCCTTTCTCTATTACAACTCCTTTCCCTATTACAACTCCTTTCTCTATTACAACTCCTTTCTCTATTACAACTCCTTTCTCTATTACAACTCCTTTCTCTATTACAACTCCTTTCTCTATTACAACTCCTTTCTCTATTACAACTCCTTTCTCTATTACAACTCCTTTCTCTATAACAACTCCTTTCTCTGTTACAACTCCTTTCTCTATTACAACTCCTTTCCCTATTACAACTCCTTTCTCTATTACAACTCCTTTCCCTATTACAACTCCTTTCTCTATTACAACTCCTTTCTCTATTACAACTCCTTTCTCTATAACAACTCCTTTCTCTATTACAACTTCATTCTCTATTAGAACTCCTTTCTCTATTACAACTCCTTTCTCTATAACAACTCCTTTCTCTATTACAACTTCATTCTCTATTAGAACTCCTTTCTCTATTACAACTCCTTTCTCTATTACAACTCCTTTCTCTATAACAACTCCTTTCTCTATTACAACTCCTTTCTCTATTACAACTCCTTTCTCTATTACAACTTCATTCTCTATAGCGGACTCACCTGGACGATAGCTAGCTTGGAGGTTTCGTCCTCATAACGATCGACCATTTCCATTTTCAATCTTTCCGAAGCTTCTGTTTCAGTCTCTTCTTCTTCTTCATCGAATTCTTCATCTTCTTCAAATTCTGCGTCCAGTAACGCATCAACATCCACTTCTTCAGTCTCCTCCTCGTCATCTTCATCATCATCCCCTTCTTCCGCACCACTGTCGCCGTTCTCTCTTGCTTCCAATCGTGCCTAAAATCACGTTCAAAAAATCAAGATAGCTGCCTTATAGTAAGCTCATTTTATGTCTAATTTGGAATTATTCCCAAGCCTTTCCTCAGTAAACCAACTTGCCTTAACTCAATTTCAGCTAAACCACTAACCCCCTCTTAATCTAACGTAACTTGTCCTTCATTGATGTATGTCACTAGTTGAGGTTAACATTTGCAGCAGAACAAATATTTGATTTAACAGTGAGGGTCTTAGTACAGCTGCGTCACGTTGCTATGGTGATATTAGGAACAATTCGGATGTATTAAAAATATCGTCAAATTGTTAGAAACAATATTGTTAGACCATTAATAAGATATACAACATACCTTTTTCTCAGCTTTGCGGTTAGCAATCTCAAGAAGAAATTCCTCTTTGCGTTTAGCTCGTAGCTCTTCCTAGTAAAATTCAGCAGACAATTACAACATAAACCAGACCCAGTCCCACACGGTAGTGCCGTGTAAGAAAAGGTCAAATTTTCCGATCCAATATTCACCTGCCATTAAACAATATCGCCCAATACGAGCCTCGATTTCAAATAACGTAGAGTTATATCGTGTTCTCGCACACCAAAAACCTGACGGTATTTAAAGAAAGTGACATCATCCTACGTCATAGAACCATACACTTTACCTTGGCTTTCAAAGCAATCTCTTTTTGTTTTTCTTTCTCCGCCAAACGTTTGTCTCGTTTAAAGCGCCATTTGTCTAACTTTGTAGGCAGTAGTCGTTTAATGATCTCAGTATCTTCGACGGCCAAAAGTATGGCTGCATCAGCAAATAAACCACAAACTGACAACAATCGAGTTTCGTCTTCACTTCGAGGAAATCCTTCCAGAATAAAACCACGTGATCTAAATAAGAACGTGAAATAAACTTAGATGTGCTATGTTACACTACTTTCATTATAATACAAACAAAATCATTACATCCTACAACCTGTTTATTCATTATTATTATATAAAATAGAGTGTTTTATTGATTTTTCCGCCACTAATAAAAGTGATAATCTCACATGTGCGACTATTTATGACAATCCCACATGTGACGATTATCGCTGAATCAGCATTATAGTTTAATGCAATTTTTGCAAGGCAATAGGACAATTTTTTTATATAATAAACAGAACAATACATGGATGCTTGGAAATATGAAATTTATTTCTCGTGCTGACCAGATTATGTCACTCGTTCGCTTCGCTCACTCGTGAGATATCCTGGTCAACACTCGAAATAAATTTCATATTTCCGCACATCCATGTATTATTCTCTATTTAAACATAAACGAAGACGTACTGGATTGATATACTAATAAACAAAAAATAATAAAACCAATAATAATAAACAGTAACCTGTTAATAACCGAGAGTGAGGTCTTTACGGTAGAATATTAAACCGAGGTCTTGCTGTATTGACCGAGCGATAGCGAGGTTGAATACGCTCAAGACCGATGGCACTTTTTATTTCAAAATCAATCTTGTATTTCTTGGTCTTCGCTTCCTTTAACTTCGTCAAAACACCGAACAAGCGTTATTTTCTTCTGTTTCTTTCCCGTCTGGATACTAGAATTTACTTTTATAATGTTCATCGTCATCTATTTCATCTATTTTCGCCGTTTTTCGGCAATAAAAGTTTCTTATTAGGATTTTTTGTTTGTTTCCAATCGTAGGACATTAACAATTTTCATAATGCCCGTGGGCATTACGGGAAAAATCTCGCCCCGTCAGCAACCAATCACAGCGCATGATTTTACCGGAAGTAATCCGTGCCATATAATAATATTAGTTAACTCGTAATTTAACAATAAAAATAAATCTTACTTAAATGGTTCTTCGTTCCACCACGGATTTAAAATTTTCTCCAATGTCTCACGCTGCAAATGCTCTCCTTCCATAAGATTTGCATGAATACTTTCTTCCTCTTCAGTTAGTTTAATTTCTTCCTCCTCTTCCTTCACACCTTCTCCTTCACTACCTTGCTTTTCTCCTCGATTTTTCTCGCCATCAGAAGCATTGGGTTCTACAAATAAACGTTTTACACTTTGTGTTTAAACTGAGTCGCATTAATATAGGTATAAGTCTAAATAACAACTGATCACATCTAACAATTTCACAAAAAAAGATTGCAATTTTCTGTTTAGTCTATGCAACTCAAGTGTAGGAACTTGTTGTAAAAAAGATATGTCGTCAAATTGTGCAACACACTCACACGCATGGCACATGTACACACACACACACATGCACGTATCCACATGCACACACCCACGTGTATGCATCAAGACACGTGCATGCACGCACGGTGCACGCACATGCACGCACGCACCCACATGTACAAATCCAAATGCATGCACTACATTTACGCACGCACTAACATACACCCATCCGCAAACACGCATCCACACGTAGGCACCCTACACGCACGCACGCATCCATATGCACGCACCCACATGCACGCACCCACATGCACGCACCCATATGCACGCACCCATCTACATGCACGTACGCACACATGTGCACGAATTGCGCCCACATGTACGCACACACACACATGTAACATCATGTGCGGACATATATACATAGAGAAACAAAATGTAAATATAACAAAAACAGAAATGTGTTTTGATCACCAACTTCCGACATCGGGGTTCTCTTCTGTATTCTCGTCATCGTCGTCATAATCTGGACCAACACGTTTCTTAGTCTTAGCAATAATCAGTTCCTGAAGACGCTCTTGAAAATCAATATGAAAAATGCCAAGTTTTGCAGCAAGATATCTAGCATGTAACGTTTTACCAGCTCCTTTAGGACCAAGAATGAACAAACGAATTGGTGGCGGCTAAAAATAGTCAGAAAGAATTAAAAATTAATTTTGATTAAATAAACTGTCATTGGCGTTATCATGCATGATCACCACTATTGGTCAAACTAACAATACAGTCATTATTTATATTTGAACAACATATGTTAGTAAATTAATTTTTATGTCGGTAAACAACTTGCAAGTAAGGCTGTGCAGTATTAACAGGAGATATAGTACTCTTGTGTGATTTATATTTATATAAATAGTTATTTTTCTGACAGATAAAATGCAATGCTGCTGCAGGGTTCGAGACATAAAACTGCATTAGAGATTGAAAATAAAGCAATTTTTATAAAATCTGCCGTTTACACGGTGTCAAGGTCACACAGACAGACAGACTGGCGACTTTTGCAGGCATACTGTAAAACCCGGACTGCACTGGACTGGACTCAAAAATCTGTAAAACCCGGACTCATATTTTTAACAAACGGGGGGGTCCCACTGATGCTTGTAAATACCTGGGGGTCGTAATGGGCTTTGAATGAACGGGGGGGAGGGTTGACGTGACGTTAAACTCGGGGCCGATCAAATATACGTCTACTCACTTGTCGTTAATAAACAGGAAATCTAACCTAAACTTTTTTAGCTGACAGTGACACCAAGCCAACGTTATTATAGCATTACTCAAGAAAACAACGCAGACTAAAGGAAGAGACCGTGAGGAGTCCAGATGGGAAACTTTCAAATTAGGAAAGATCAAAAGATAGTATACGTACTGTAGACTGTGGTATTTGTGCGGTTGTTTAGAAATCGCCCATAAAATCGCAGCAAGAGATGCTGTTTCAAATCACAGTAACAATAACAACAGTTGCCCAACAAATCGCAGCAAATCACCAGTGTTTACAAAAGCGATTTCAATTTGCAGTCAGGTTTGCGGTTAAAATCGCAGTAATTAAACTCACTGTCTATAGTGTAAAACAGGTCTTCAAACAAAAGTAAAAGCAGAACGCTGGGTTTTCCTATATGCTTATTTTCTTTCTTCGCAGCGCTTCTGTTTTGACTACAGGTGTCATGAATCATGATATTTCTTTTGCGCAGTCATAGCCACGTGACGTATTAGCAAAAGAAAACTTGAATATTTTTTAATCTTATTGAGAACAGAGCTCAGGAAACTAGCCTGCGACAAACACTCAATGCTGGAATGCGAGGTGTAAATATGATCATCTTTGCTTTAGCACTCAGTAAAATAACTGACTGCGCCATGCAGCTTCGCCACAATTTGTCTATAATATGTTGTATATTAGCGTTTAGTCCTTGGTAAAACTATATAAATTTCCGAAATTCTGCACGCATACTAAAGCTTTGTCGTTCTTGGCGTGACCGAGTCATTGTCCTAAATTGCTATACATGCACGTCCCTCCTGTTTATTAACGACAAGTGAGTAGACGTATATTTGATCGGCTCCGAGTTTAACGTCACGTCAACCCTCCCCCCCCGTTCATTCAAAGCCCATTACAACCCCCGGGTATTTACAAGCATCAGCGGGACCCCCCGTTTGTTAAAAATAAGAGTCCTGGTTTTACAGATTTTTGAGTCTAGTCCACACTTTTGCATAGAGGAAAGTTGAGAAATCAATAATCCTACTTAATGACGCACAAGTCAAACAAATACAACATATACTTATAGAGTGTTGATAATATCCGGAGTGCTGGAATCTAGAATGACTGAATAGCAAAATGATTGATAGAAAAGATTACATGACGACACGAGAGAAATCTCAGCAAATCCGGATAAAGTGTCATAAAAATATAAATATTTACTTTTCGGACGTACAGTATAGGACCCCGCCATACGACCACCCCGCTTAATAATACGACCTGCTCTTCATTACGACCATTCTGACCAGAATAAATTCTACGACCCCCCCCCCCCCCCCCCTCCCCCCTTTAATACGACCACATTTGTTTTGGTCAACGGTGGTCGTATTAACGAGGTTGTACTGTTGTCGTAGCTATATACATGCATATACATATACGAAGGGCCTTCGTTCGAAACGTTAGAAACTAGTACGTTCAATAATTTCGACAGTACTCAAACCTTACTATATTTCGATTTGTATATCAACACTGCCTGCGCAGCACACTACTTTTATATATAGATTTCTAAAAGACATTAATAAGTCATGAGGAAACGCGCAGGGTTTAGAGAAAAGTGGTTGCTTCTGAATTGAGAGATGACACTTCAAAAATAGATCTCAAAAAAACAGAAAATGTCAAAACCGTCTGTGATACAAAAAATATATTTACTAATTAGGAAAAGATCGTCGACTGCTTATTATATTTATCACACATTTTGAATGCTTTTAACATTCTTGAATGATTAATATTCACTAATTATAGGAACGAAACCGGCTCGGCTGTTTATTTTATAATTCAGACACGTTTTGAATGATTTTCTTTTAAATATTCTGGTGTAATATTCCGACCATAAACGAGCACGATCTTAATATTCTTATTGTTCTCCAGTGTTTGTAACTCGAGGACGAGAAACGCCATTTTACTAATTCTTTGATATTAAAGGTTCTTTCTTTAGTCTATAAATAACTATTACATTTCATTTCGTAGACCAAATGTTCTACTCTGATGAAAACCTCTCTCTAGAAATGATTCTCTATATTTAGGCGAGTGTTTTTATTAGCCACTCTCTTTCATTAAATGCTCACTGGGGGTTAAATATACCACTCGAAAAGCTCCAATTAGTTTTACTAACAATATCAAATTATTTCTTCAACCCTGAACGTTTTGAAATAAATCTTCCGCTTGAAATAATAATGAAGAAAAGTCAAGCGTTAAAGATAGTGAACCACCCAGATAATTTAAATAGAACTCTTCTACGTCAAAAAAAAAGGGCAAGTACAATAAGACCCATTTCGGGTTGTTGTTTTTTTTGCTTCATTGTTTAGTTCTGATATCTAAAATCTTGGCAGTTCACTATATACCTTTACAAACTTTCTCATAGCTAGCAACACACTGTCTACGTAGCACCCTATATTTCTGGTTAAGGACTGTATACTAATTTACTAACCTTAAGAGGTCTGTCAATTGGAAGATACTGTGTAGGATCGTCAAGAAACTGTCGTCTGCATTCATTATTGGCAAAGAAGTAGACACGTTCACGATATTTCGCTGCACATTCAGGTAGCCCAGGCCAAAGAACACCATTCTCTTTTAACATTACAGCACAATAATGCTTTGTATCACCAAATAATTTTCTTCTTAAATCTCTATTAAATACATCAGTATCTTCTTCTTCGTCCACTTCGTCGTCATCCTCTGCGTCTTCTTCTTCTTCATCTTCATCTATTCCAGTGTACTCCCAAGGATAATAACTAAATGCACCTAGTGAAACAAAGTGTACAAGATAGTTTATGACTGGTTATTTCTTTTTCAATATTATAAATGCAGTTTATGAGTATATATACCTTCAATGGATTTGATAGCTTCATCGGTCATGCTATCCATATCGTTTTCACAATTAATCATTATAGGTTCCAGATTATTTGTTCCTTTTACAATAGCTATCAATTGTTGGCTGTTGTTCTCAAATGTCGTCCTTAGTGCCTGATAATTTCCCAGATCTTTCGACGTACCACCACCACTTTTATTATCTTTATTTAAAGCTTTTTTACCAACTTCCTCTTTTTTATCTTCCTCCCCTTCCTCCCTTCCTTCTTCTTCTTGTTCCTCTGTTATATCTTTAAAAGACTTGCTAACTCTACGTAATTTGGTCCATCTTTTCGCAAGGTATAAGCCGTTTTCTGACTCATCTTTTAAAAAAATAAATGTATCCGGGACCAAACCACGCTCGATCATCAGAGTAAATTGTTCTCTTGTAAATGGAAAATTATCCAACACATAACAGCCAAGCCTATAAATGGCAGGGAAAAGACAAACGTAAGCATACACATAATTAACACTAGTTTCTATTATAACCGCGAGGGAACACAATGCTAGGTACTCGTGCATTCCAATAAGCAATTAAAGTTATTGCTTACAACGAATTATTAAGTACGTAAAATAAATTTGCAACAATGCTTATCTTGTTCTTGGTTAGAAAGCCAGGAAACGTCTTGTAAATTCCCACCACTAAAGGATAAAGGATAAAGGACTGGGGGCTAATCATCCTTACTCGCAGCCAGCGGCTGAATTGCGAAGGACGCAGATCAACGTGGCCGTGTCGAGGCATATCAAAGGCGCTCCAGGCAGCCGCCAACGACACAGTTCAGACCACGGATCACAGCTAAGATGTTAGGTGTTGATTTTATGGAGGGAGGAAAACCGGAGAACCCAGCGAAAAACCCTCGAAGCACAGGAGACATCAACTACAACTCTACTCACATGAGACCAAGCCCGACAACGGGGTTATTCCCAAGTGGTCACCCATCCAAGTACTAACGCCGTCTAACCGGGCTTAACTTTTTGGTGAGAGGCAACGCCCTAACAGCATACGCCACCCGTGCTCCCCTGGGTACGAGATTGCCTTAATTCATATATGTGCCTAGTTTGTTACGTGGCATGAGTGCATTGACCATGCGCGCATGTAGCTTATAATCCTCTCCCTCCCTTTACCTCTGTCCTTTGCCTCGAGCCTCTTCTAGTTCTTTACAGCGAGCTTGAATGGCTTCTTCCACAACGTCGACATACTCTTCTGCAGAAATGTCTGGATCTCGTCCTTCTGCTTCAGCCATTGCTTCTTTCACGAGCTTCACAACCTGAAACATATTGACATAATTATGTACTATGATGTTATTCACCCAACTGCATGAAGTCTTTTCCTAAATGTCTTACTGAACTTTTTCTGAGAGTGCAGGTTCAACTCACAAACTCCGTACTATTGTGTCATACGGACTTCGCGTTAGCCAATTAGGAAGCTTGATTTGGAGTTAGAACCACGGGAAAATTTAAAGTTCAGCATTTTAAGCCCTAATCAAACGAGAACGCAATTCATCGCAAGTTGGCAGTCAGAATTTCTGTGGCGGTCGTTCGAACACCCAAATTAACAAAATAAAGGTTTCATGAGTGTTTTAAACAAGTTTTAACTTTGTCACGGTACATTTATTTTCGGGAAATTATTCAGAGCGGCTGGCTGAGATAGCGTGACTGCCAACTTGCGATGACTTACGTTCTCGTTTGATTAGGGCTTTAAGCAGTGAATCACGAAGATCAAAATACAACAGTCATGACAAAAAAAAAACATGTCACCGTACCTCAGGATGATTTTGGTCAATAATTGGTTGATCTTCTTTAATCTCTTCTATTTCTTTGTTTATTTCATTTTCATTCTTTTCTTTATTCATTTCATCTTCTTGTTCTTCACTTGAACCATCTTCTTCACCAGCATCGTTTGGCTCTTCGTCTTCTTGTTTCTTTTTTTCAATTTCTTCTTCTACTCGTTTGGCCTCAGCTTCGGACGCTAAACCTGTCAAAAAATAATATAGTTGAAAAAATAACCATCAATCTGAAATTTTGATTGTTTATTAATTATTATATAAATAAACACAAAAATCATACGTTCTTCCTCATCTTCCTTCTCAATTTGTATAGCGACTGTAACTTTAGCAATGGCTGCCTCTATGGCTTCCTCCCGTACTTCTTCCAACAGCTTTTGTTTTGCGATATCTTTTTTGGATACGATGAGAACATCTACGTCAAGATACTGTAAAATAACAAAGAAAACCCTTTTTATTTCTTTATTAACATACAATATTCACAAGATCACTTGCAAAATATAACCAAAATTGTTTCCATGAAAGAGAATATTATTAACAATGTCCAAGGATGCCGCTCTCACCTGAGCTTGGTATCGTTGTGCAATACTTTTTGCAAGAGTTGTTTTTCCTGAGCATGGAGGACCTATGATGCAAAGTTTGCATGGAGGACATGGATTTGGTTCAGATAAAAACGGTCGAGGATTGCGAACAAATTTAGCCAAGGCTTCGCTTGAAGATAGACAATACATCTTATCGAGAAAACTTGAAAATAATAAAAATAGTCAAAAATTAGAAAGAAGACTAATTGTAAACTACAAAAAAGAACAAAAAAGAAAGACATTTTGAACAGTTAGAATGTGCACAAGTTGGCGCCACTAAAACGTGGGAAAGCACATTTCTCCTTCACCGTTCTTGTCTTGCTTTCTATACCACTCTTTGCAGTTGTGTTTTAAACCTTCTGGCTTCGTCCTTACGTGTTTAATACCTGTCGTAACCTATCCTAACCTACGTGTCACCTATCCTAACCACAGTGTAGATATTACATATAACATCTAGTAGAATACCTGACAGCGTGCTTTGCTTGACCTGGTACAATATTTCCATCGTAAAGTTCAACAGGACACAGACGTCCCCAACGGCTTCGACGCCATCTAAACTTTGGAGCAATCATTCCAGCAGAAGCCAATGAACGTAATAGATCATCTGTGTCAGCATCATTTGATATTTCCTCAGAGTCTTCATCGCCTTGCAATGGTAGTGTTGTCAAAGCATGGTTGATTGCAAAAGTACTTAACTTCGTCGTCACAGCCTAAACAAACATTTCAAGATTTCCTTACACCGCAAAAGTCAGCAAGAGCAATTCAGAATTATTTTTTATTTCACCGTCTTATCTCTCTATGTTATTTACAGTTTTTGGTCCGTGTATCAAAAATTTTGTTTTTAATATGGAAAAAGGATTAAGCTTTCAAACGTTTGAAACTTGACTGCGGACTACTGCCTTCCCGACCATAATCATAGACTCCCACAAGAAAAATAGTAATACTGTAATAGTAATACTCAACCTTTCTCCGAGTAGGCTTCACAACTTTTCTCAAAAAATTTCCGGCTTTTACGACATTCATAAATAACGTAATTAATTATTTGAGTAAGCTTTGTCATACAGCGCATTTCTTAGTTAGCTAATAATATTGTGTGGTAAATCAATACCATTTTCCTGGATAAATTATAACTTTCCCAGACTCTAAATTATTTTCTGTAGTGTTTAATTTGAACCTTTCTCACGAGTGGTAGCGCACACCAACAGTCTTTTTTTCCCACTCTGCAATTAGTTTGGAATTATTGCGCTTGGAAAAGGATCTTGGATGAGAAAAAATCCTGTATACCTCAGTTGTGTTTGTACTGCAGCTGTACTTTGCTTTTTGTGGAAGAAAACGATTAAAAGCAGTAATATTTCTACCTTAAAAATCGCTTTTGGAGGTATGTTAGCATCCACTTCAATCAATTTTTGTTGATCATGATCCGCCATGTAATCCTTTATAAAATAAATAAAGACAAAAACTGAATTGCAGTCACATTACACAAATGTACATAATTTATACCAGCAAGTATGTAGACTACAGAGAAGCATACTGTACCTCAATCATTCTTAATATCAGTTCTTTGTATCTCTTTATACCAGACTTAACATTTTCAGGAAGATCTTCAGGTCTTGTAACCAACCTTGAAAGTATTTCTTGAGGAAATCCTTCACCATCTTCTACATCATTGAATTCCTGGGGAAAAAAATAACAATCAAACTCTATACATTGAACTACACAAGTACATTCAATGATTCAATATTTGATAATCTATGTTAAGGCCTGGCCAAACGCTTTCAACAGTTCATGCAACATCGTTCAACACTGTTGAACGCATGTTGAACGAAAATTTGAACATGTTCAAATTTCGTTCAACATCATTCAACACCATTCAACAACGTTCAACATCATTCAACAGGGTGGCCAAACGCTTTCAACATGTTGAATCACGGTTGAATTCAACAATGTTGAACGATGTTGAATGAAATGTTGAAAGCGTTTGGCCAGGCCTTTATGTATAATTATACTTTAAGATGCTAGGACGACGACGGCGGTTAAAAAGCAAGATAAATCTTACAATTTAAAGAAGTCACGGTTAACTGACTATTATACATTTAATATTTGAAGCTAGTTTAATGACTTCCCAAACGCCTCAGTATTGCTAAAATGATTGTAGTGTCCGTATTGAACTATTGAAGTCAATCTCAAGCAACAGTTCTCATCTTTTGGCCGTTGACGTCGTCCTGAAGACGTGAAAATCCTCTAAGTGGCGTTGTATAAAGAACGAGGACGGTGTTGAGGTTACTCTTGGGACTAAACATTTTCCATTCTCTTTGTGTTACAAAAACAATTATTTTGTTTAGAGGAGGTCGTCGTTGAGGTTGACGTCGTAGATCTTAAATTAAAGTCCCTAATAAACATTGTGGAACAACTTGTCATAGACCTTATTCAAAAATGGCCGCCGAATTAAAATTCTTTTATATACATATAAATTAGCCCTTATGAACTCGTTTTCATGTGTGAAATTCAAAAGAATTTTTACTTTAAAACGAGGTCATAAGGGCTAATTTATATGCACATAAAAGAATTCTAATTCGGCGGCCATTTTTGAATAAGGTCTATTGTGACGTTTCTATAGTCTCTGTAAGTAAATATAAAGTATTTTTTTTACTAAAACATTTAATTTTAAGGGCATGCATTTGCAGTAGTTTTCAACTTTAATTTATATTTTTACTAACTAGTTCATCCTCATCATCTTCTTCTTCTTCCTCCTCACCACCATCACTTAGTTCATCCTCATCACCTAGCTCGTCGTCCTTCTCACCATCTTTCAAATCTTGTTTATCATCATTTGCAGGCTTGACAGGATCATAGACATCCTTGGTGTACATCTTATTGGTCATGGGATCAACAAGTTGGTTTATACGACGCTCTTCAAGATCTTTATCAAGAATCTATAACAATTAATTTTGCATTCTCATTCTAAAAGAGATGACTTAATCCACACAAAATTGACTCCAATTAATATAAGCCTACAGACTGCACTCAAACACAACTTGGCTACTCACTTTGGCATATAACTAACTTGTTCTAACTCCAAACAGGTGAGTTAAGTCAGTAGAGTAGGCCTTCATGCACTAAACTCTAACTCATACCTTGAGATTTATGATAAAGTCAGGCTTGTATTTCCAGTTTTTTATCAGTTCAAGTTGCTCCTTCATTGATATCCAATCTTCACATAATGATGGAAAACCATCAAGAACATATCCTACAGTAAATGATACAGTACAGTTATAACTTACAGCACTGTAGTACAGTACAGTGCAGTACAGTGCAGTGCAGTACAGTACAGTACAGTACAGTGCAGTGCAGTGCAGTACAGTACAGTACAGTACAGTACAGTACAGTACAGCGCAGCGCAGCGCAGCGCAGCGCAGCGCAGCGCAGTACAGCGCAGTACAGCGCAGTACAGTGCAGTACAGTACAGTACAGTACAGTACAGTACAGTACAGTACAGTACAGTACAGTACAGTACAGTACAGTCAGTACAGTACAGTGCAGTACAGTGCAGTAGAGTACAGCACAGTACAGTATAGTGTAGTGCAGTACAGTACAGTACAGTGCAGTGCAGAACAGTGCAGTGCAGTGCAGTACAGTACAGTGCAGTACAGTGCAGTACAGTGCAGTGCAGTCCAGTGCAGTGCAGCGCAGCGCAGTGCAGTGCAGTGCAGTCCAGTGCAGTCCAGTGCAGTGCAGTGCAGCGCAGCGCAGTGCAGTGCAGTGCAGTGCAGTGCAGTGCAGTGCAGTACAGTGCAGTGCAGTACAGTACAGTACAGTACAGTACAGTACAGTACAGTACAGCAGAGTACAGTGCAGTGCAGTACAGCAGAGTACAGTACAGTACAGCAGAGTACAGTGCAGTGCAGTACAGCAGAGTACAGTGCAGTGCAGTACAGCAGAGTACAGTACAGTACAGCAGAGTACAGTGCAGTGCAGTGTAGTACAGTACAGTACAGTGCAGTACAGTTCAGTAGAGTGCAGTACAGTAGAGTGCAGTACAGTACAGTAGAGTACAGTACAGCACAGTAGAGTACAGTGCAGCGCAGTAGAGTACAGTGCAGTGCAGTACAGTACAGTGCAGTGCAGTACAGTACAGTATATACAGTGCAGTACAATACAGTGCAGTACCGGTACAGTATCCCCAGCCAATGCTAAATTTGCAGTATATAGCAAGCAAATTACAACAAAATTATATGTACATTACCATGATGAGCCACTTCAGGTGAAGAAATTTTTTCTTCAAGAAGTTGAGAAGCAAGTTCTTCAGGTATAGCTTCACCTCTCAATAAAATGGACTGTGCCTTAAAAAATAAAAGATAGGTAGGTAAGTGGGTGGATAGGTGGGTGTGTGGGTGGATAGGTGGGCAGGTAGGTAGGTAGGTATATGGGTAGGATGGTGGCTGGGTAGGTGGGTAGGTGGGTGGGTAGTTAGGTGGGTGGGTAGGTAGGTGGGTAGGTAGGTAGGTAGGTAGGTATAATTTCCAAATAATGTATATAAAAATTACATGTACCTTTAAGCCAAGTTCTGTTGATAGTTCCATAGCTTGCTGAAGTGGTACTGTTCCTTTAGTAAGAAACATAATATCTACTTACATATATATATATATGGACAGTTTAACAGAGCATGACATGCTGCTTGATATATTTAGTCGGAACAGGGTACTACAGAAATCACTCTTTTAGTCAATTTTTCTTTAAGATAACAGTTCTGGCACAGGGTAGGTTTTTCTTTCTTCTAGTTTAGAACACAACAGGGTGCCATTTTTGCCATTTTGATCGTACAACTGCAGTTTAGTGAACACCAGTATCAAACAATAAGAGTGAAGGCTCAACCTCATCATAAAATTTAAACTCTGATCAGTATCAGTCACTCAATAAACAGAATTTTTGTACACTCAGCACCACTGCCAAGTGTACAAAATTTTCAGAAGTTTTGTATACTCAGCAGTGGTGTCAAGCATTACAAACATTCTGAAAATGTTGTATGCTCGGCAGATCTAGTGCTGAGCGTACAAAAATGCTGAAAATGTTGTACACTTGACAATTCAATTATGTTTGTATTAACGTTAGTAATATATGTATGTATGTACAGTACCTACCATCTACAAGCTCACATTTCCACGTTTTAGCCAATTTTTTTGCTAAGGTTGTCTTTCCTGAACCCTGGAGATAAAAAGAAGTATAAATAAAGCAAGGTTTTTACATTTTTGACATGCACTGTAATTGTATATATATATATATAACTTGTAAGCGCTCCTTTGTGACAAATACATTAAATAAAAATAAATAAAATAAAAATAAAATAAATAAATAAAACAATATCAGTGCAGACTTACCGGTTTACCAATAATAATAAAACATGTTGGTTTGGATTGTAAAAAGCGTCTCTCGGCCTAAACAATAAGATACACAATATAGTTTATTATTTGTATATAATTTAGATGTCTAACTGTGTGTCCATTAGCTTTAGTTATGTCTGTAAATCACGTATATGGTTAAAAAGCCTGAACTAAAAGCAGTTTTCTCCTCACTTGTCACTGCATAGTTTTGCATGAGAAATTGTAAATTTTTCTGTCACACGTTACCTCGCCGTCATTAAATGGGTCTTTATCCCTGTCCCTTGATAAAATTCGTGCCATTATCGTGTCAAGTTTTTATAAAATAATCATATTTCTTCTCCAAATTATCAACCAGAGTTATCAGCCATTTTGTTCATTTTCCGCTGTCAGTAACCAAGGCAACAAATACGTATTGCATACTGACCGAGTGAGAAACTGAGCACTGGTTTATTCTTGCCCATGTTTTAGAAGTTCAAAGATGGCGGACAGAGACAGAAGAAAGCGTTCTCGTTCAAAGTCGAAATCAAGGTCTCGATCTCGCTCAAGATCTCCAATACAACGTATCCAAACTAAACCTATTGATAGGGAAAAGGTATGAAGAATTTTTGTGCACTAATTCGCTCTTAATAAAGGGGGAACTGGGCAATATAAAATTAAAGCTAAAAATGTAGTGTGAAGAATTGTAAAAAATACATGCTTTGAATTGAAACCATTGTTCATCTGCGGATTGTTAACTTCTCCTTGTGCTTATGCCAGTAGGAAATATTAAAAGTGAGAAGAGAAGTTTGGAAATACACTGGCTGGAATATGTGATAATTGTCATTTTGGCAGAGATATTAAATGCAAAATACAAAATCAAAAAATTGCCACTCAAATCTATTTATAGCCCCAAACACGTGTGGCTAGTTAAAATTGGATGATATTTGTCAAATCATCCTGATATTTAATCATCATCATATTTTTTATTTAATACATTGACAGCATCTTCACTGGAAATAAATTCAGCACTAAATTTCTAATTTGTAGATATACTAAGCACATAAAATTTCAAAAGCTTACCATTGTTTTATTCTTAAAAATCTTTTATACTCTTTTCTTTTAGACATGTCCATTACTTTTAAGAGTATTTTGGACAACAGGAAGACACCACAGGTAAAACTATAGTAAGAAATATAAATTGTAATTTCAGTACGTGTTATTTTTTGCTGGCTGAGGAACGAAAGAAGCAGAAAATGTTTTCTCTCACACTGCTGGGGGCATGATGGGTAATCAGGTATATAGGGGGATGCGGGTTATGTCAAACACGTTTTTGTTGTTGATTCGCCGTGCTTGATCTCTAATCCCACCCACCCTCCCTTCCCCTTGTAATGCTTTCTGGGTTGAAGTTTTAATTGTTAGGTTATGTGTAAATGTGATGAACTGCTATTAGTCATCCTGTATGTAGTTTATTTCTAGTTGAGCTGTAATAGGTAACAGTAATGCGATGTAAAGCTGTGTTAGCTATCTGTGGTTAAATAAAGGTTAAGCTTGCAGCGGATTCTGTAGACTTGGACCAAGTCTGTCTCTCGAAGGGGACGTCGAGCATGCCGCAAAGCGGCGTGCAAGGAGAATGGGTAGAGGGGGAGAGAGACAGACTTGGCTCACTTGCAGCGTTTCAAATCTAATTATCACATATCAAATTTTGGCGTGAAAAAAGTTGATACAGTGTTTCATTTTCCGGTTTTATCACCTTCGCCCAATGCCCGAAGTTTAATCTTGCTTCATGTTTCAACCTTAATAGCGTTATGTCTGTTAAGACACAATAATACAATATGAAACATGACAGATAGAAACTCAGAGAATACTGCAACGAAGACTGTAATGCGTTTAGCATTATCTGGTAGAGCAAGTGAAACAATATGTATTCTGTGTGGTAGTAAGGTCGTTAAAGCTGGTTTCAGAAGAAAGATTTTCTCACCCAGCTTTAAGAAAACAACCACTTGCATCAAATATTTGGAACATGAATTAGCAACGAGGTTTCCCGATCAATAAATATAATCTGTAGAAACTGCGCTGAAAAAAAATGCCAATGTGGTAAAGAAAGTAAGCGAAGTTCGAAGTAAGTTCAATGAGACCAAGGAGAAGATATTTGCCGAAAAAGAATGGTTAGAGTCAAATAAACGCATGTAAGGACTCTGGACCTAGTGAGAAAACAAAGACAAGACTGTCGCGGTATGAAACTCCAGGTAGTCGAGAACTTTTTCCAGACCAAACAGCAAAAGAAACTACTGTTCCCCGGCACACATTGCATGTCCATAATTTCATCGTATCCGAGTAAGCGCAATCCATACCATCTTTAAATGAATTCATCTCAAAAAATTGTGACACTCACCCACAGGTACCGAAGCCGAAGACCCCAAGCAACAAAATAAGTCACTTTTTGTATTCCGGTTCATTGTAATGAGCGGTGATTAATGATGTAAAGCCAAGTCTAAAGACACGCCTCCGACCCAAAAACAGGTTGGTAAATTTTGGCGCGTTGCAAGTGCGCCAAGTCTGTCTCTCTATCCCTTTACCATTCTCCTCACGCGCCGCTTTGCGTTGCGCTCGACGTCCCCTCGAGAGACAGACTTGGTCCAAGTCTACGGATGCTGCAGCAGCTCCCAGCTGTGTGTGAGAAATCTAATTTTAATATTTTTACTTTCTGTTTTAGACCAGAAGAGTTTTTTAGAAGTCTGCCATCCAATGAACTACAAATATATACCTGGTAAGTATTCCCAGCATTTTGTTAGGCAATGTTAAGTAGTGTTACTGATAATCTTATTAGAACAAACATTTGGTAGAATTTTTGTTTGTCAAGCTCAACTCTTTCTGATGGATGTATCAGTCAAATCCAAGTGTGCCTGGGAATGAGGATGCATAAAAAGATGTTTGGGGGATAAGTAATTGAATTGTGTCCTTCTCCCTCTACTATTTTTATCAGCGGATTCAACGTGTAGTTTGAACTGTATGTTGCCTGTTGCACTCGATTATGGAAGAGTTTAAAGTGAACAGAGCTTGTTGCATCTTGGTTGAAAAGCAAGCACCTGGAGAGTTTAGTAGAAGTGTTTGAAATAATAAAAATGCAGATTTTTGTACAGTATTGTGAATCGTTCAGCAACAGTTAAAAGTAGAGTACAACTTTCCCCAGGGTGAGGAATTTGCCGCATATTTTTGGCCCCACCATGGGGCATTTTCACCATCGTGCTTTTCATCCCCACTGTACTGAATTAGCACCATTTTTTGAAGAATTGTCAAATGCCTGGGGTTGGCCCAGGGGGGGTGGGCAGGCTTGGATTTGACTGATAGTCTCAGTCAGTGAGTGAACTTGCAACATCCTAAGGACTGACCTCTAATATAATGGATATTACTAGAATGGAATACAACAGACAGTACTCTAAAAGTATTTTAATACTAATTGTTTAACTCATTGCTGCCAAGACTGTCTGACTGAGCTCTCCCCTTGTTATGTATTATCTTCTTCCTCTGGTGACAGACAGGAGTAAAATACTAAAGGAGAAGTTTTGGGCTGACTCAAGCAGGAATGCTGTGAAAAGTAATATACAAGTTAGGCCACATAAAAAAACTTCCTTGATTCTCATCACTGCCCGACCACATTTTGAAGCCTGTGTACACAATGTTTTTATTTTGTTATAAAATATAAATGTGCCACCCGACCGAAAATTTGCAGAAAGTTAATTTTTTTATATTTTATATTCAATTTTTAATATCCCAAGCCGAGAATTTTTGCATTGGAATTATTTAATTTGAGAAAAATTGCATTGGTCACAGGCCAGGGTACTTTCTATTTAAAAAACTGATGGGGATTCACGTTGCAGCTTGTAGTTCAATTATTGACAAACCATCACATGGTGTTTTATTTATGTACATTTCAGAAAACAAGAAATATAAAACACCTACCTCTCCAATTTCATGGCATATTTTGATATAAACCTCCCGCCCATTACATTTTCAAAATGTAGTAATGAGAATCAAGGAATATTTTTATGTGGCCTTAACAAAAGTGGTGTGTGGTTGTTTGTACATCTTCAAGAGCTGGATTAGTGGGAATGATTTAGGACCATAAGATCAGACTAAACATTATTTGCAAATATACGTGGTCAATTTATTGCAAATTTATTTTCAAAAGAATTTGTTTGGTATTAAGGAGTTGTATTCACTAAACCAGTTTCTTGACTAATATTATCTACTGGAAATGGAGTTTGTAAACAAGTAATTGATTTGATAAACAGTGGTGAAACAACAGTCACAATTGAGAAGGTCAAGAGTAACAGAAGATATATTGTTCATAGTTATAAAGAAGAGGCCTTCATTTGAAGGTTAATGATCTGTTAGCCCATTACTCGCTGAGCTAGTACATAAGAGCAATGTTTTTCATTGTGAACTCTCAAAGTACAGTAAGTGGAATTGAATAACTTTTGGACCTAATAAAATTATTCAGGGGGGAAGGTCTTCCAAAAACATTATTGTTAGGGGGAGTGCTCCGCACTGACTATAATTTGCCGTCGGGCCAAAAAAATGTGGTCGTATTAACGGGGGAGTATTACACTACTTAGGGCCTGTTCACATGAGGCGAGTTATCTCGGGGGGTAGGGTTATCCCTATCCCCCGAGATAACTCGGTGTTAGTTTATTTCCATGTTAAAAAAGTAAACCGTTCACATGAGACCGAGATAACTCGGGGGGATAGGGATAACCCTAGCGTTCACTAGTGAAGCGTTCACTAGTGAAGCGTTCACATGAAGCTAGGGTTATCTCGGGTGCCAGGGACAACTCAGTAGTTGCGTTTTATCATGTGAAATAGGGTCGACTTTGACCCTACCCCCCGAGTTATCCCTACCCCCCGAGATAACCCGGTCTCGTGTGAACAGGCCCTTAGAGTATTCAGGCCAGAAAAAAGTGGTCGTAATAACGAGGTGGTCGTTTTGACAGGGTGGTCGTATGGCGGGGTTCCACTGTATCCTTACTAATCTTTCTTGCTAATCATTGAGCAATGCATGTGTTACCCTCTGCACTTTCAGGAAAGATGCTACATTGAAAGAGCTTATGATATTGATCAAGGAAGTCAACTCAGAAGCTAGAAAGAAAGGAACAACATTTGATTTTGCAACTGTTTTTCCAAATCCACGTCAAGCTGGGTTTTTGTTAAAAGAACTTGGCACAACAACATCCGGTAGAAAAGGTCCTTCAGATGGAATCACGCTTGAATCAAAGAAGTTTCAAATTGGAGATTACATTGATGTTGCTGTACAGTACCCACGACCTATACGGAGTTAGACAATGTGTATAAGACTGTCAAAAGAACTAGTTACATATGGGGAATAGCATTTTTAATAACTTCCTTGTACACTTTTATATGTAAGAGTGCACAAGTACATTTTTACTTGATAAACAAATAAACAAGTTGTTTTAATTATGTCCACAAATAATGTTCTATGATGTTGCTGCTTTCTGTATCATAAATACGGAATGGTGGCGTCATTCCGAGATTTATAGTAACAAAATACTGATATTTAAAGCGATCTTTCGTTCAGAATACTCTATCATAGTTTAGACAATTAGAGTAAGATCTGCTTGTGTAAGATTAGGATTTGGAATAACCCAAAATAACCTCAAATGAGTCCTCAATCTACTGCATAACCACTTTCATAAAGGCCATCACTTTATCTGGCCTCGTTGTAAAGCAATGATTCTTTTGTATTGCTGACGCACAAACGAGGCCAGAAAAATGATTAAGATGCACATAAAAGAATATTCAATCTAATCGCTATTATGAAAGTGTATTGTGTCTACAGTATTTAGGAGAGTTTAAAAAAGCGAGATGCATGCATGCAGTAATAGCAGAGCTTTGCCTTTGTACTTGAACATTGAGATGTTTACGTAATATATCATTCACGAGGAGGAGTGTTTCATCAGGATATCCGGTTTTTGAACAAACTTCGAGGTGTTTGGATATCCTGAAACACTCCTCCGAGTGTGTGATATAGCATCTCAAACAAATCAGTATTTTAAGAGAAAATCAAGATGAAAGTTTGCTTAATTTATGTAATTTCTTCCTCCGATATCCAAACCACAGACACGGTACTGATTTCCTTTGTGTTTTCTTCATGAATTATTAATGAGTTTGAGATATTGCTATACTGGTCCGCCAATTAGGAGAACTGCTTACACAATTTCAACACTATAACTACGTACTTGGCATACTGGCATTACGCCCTCACACTTCAACTACACTTTTTTTTTGTTGCGTCTGGTACCTAACATTTAGTCGAGAATCAGAAGTAAAAAGAATATTGTCATTCGCAACTTTATCAGGTAGGTATTTCGACATCAGTGTTTTGTTTGCAAAAGAAAGATAGCCTTAGGAAGAGTAATCCGATTATATATTAGAACAATTCAACATGCATATCTACAAAAACACTCTTACCAGATACACATATACCGTTCTCGATCTCAACTCCGAACATCAGTTTCTTGAATGCGTGGCTGCAGTCTTATGTTGCGTCCTTATGCGTCTGGGCGCGTTCGGTCGTCCAGGTTGGGCAAGACAGCAGCGAGCAGGCTCGCGCAAACCACTTTCATAACCATCTTTTATGTGCAACTAAAGGAGTTTTTTCTGGCTTTGTTATGAGGCAAAGGCTTTTCACATCCCAGTAAAGTCGGCTGCACGCGGGCGGAAAAACCTGGATCACAAAAGGTATATATTTATCACGCATGCGCCATATGCAGAAATAGAACCATTGAAACAAGGCGATGTGCGTGCTATCTCTGTGCACAATATTGTTCTACAATAAACACTCGTTGGTGTAGGACCCTGCAAATTTATGCACTCAATCAATTAACACGTTTTGAAACCACTCTCGTGTCGACCTCTTGAACGAATTATTCAAGACCTAGGTTGAACTTGTGTTTGGAGACAGCTATATGTTGCGCCATGCGACGGTGATGAAAAATAGCTTGCTCTTGAAAGTGCCATAGTATCAATTTACTCGCTATACTTAAAAGCAGTATTGAAATACAACTGACAACTGGAGACAAGTGAGCTAATATATATTTTTAAGCACATTGATTAACAAATAAAATATCTTACAAAAGGTCACCGAAGACCGACGTTGCACGACAACAAATTTATGTACACAAATAGTTAATCTCTGAGGTTAAGTAAAACAATTCAGTCCATCACTTGCCAATAAATAATTATCACAGTAAAAGTCAACGGTAAATAAGTATTTTCTTCATAAATCATAGTTATTGAAAAGTTAGATTTACAATATTAGGCAACTTCAACTAAGAAAATTAAGGATAAAATTAATAAATATCATATTACCGGTGCATTAATATATATAACTTAGTTATTTGACAAAAATAAGCCGGTTCCAGATTTTGTGCCCGTGGATAAACAAGATTGATTTAGAAAAACAAATCTGTGTTCAAGTTCTGATATAATATACTTACTACAGTCCCTGCCAGTCTGCCACTACGAGTTCAGGCACAGATAAATTATCAATGTGTTCTTGCCTTCTTGGGCGTAAATTTGGACGCGGCCCTATAAGTCACTGAATGGTTAAAGTGATGTAATGATACACAGAAATGAAGTTAATGAATCCTAATTACAACGTGGTTGCCGCAATCTCAGTAATTCAGTATTATTTTTCTTGGCAAGTTTCTGTAGAATATCAGTTGAAGAAAATGCGACGCTAACAGTTCATATAAATTGCTTAGTGTCGCATTGGGATGTCATTGGCTATACTATATTGTTCATTACAATTATCACCAGAACAGCAACAAAAGGAGAAAGGTTGTGTTAGTTGTTTTCCCAAACATTGTACTTGATTGCAATCTGTAGAACTAGGTGCCCAGCAACCTTGCAGGTCTATTTCGTTGCCTTTCAACACGGTGTAACATCTAGTCTGATATTTATGGCACGTTTTGTATTGTTGGCCGCAACCGTCGTTACTTTTGTGACACTCGTCATTCTTACTATAATAAGCGCACACTGTTGATCGAGGAACTGGTTCTGAAAAAAGCAAACACATGTTATTAATTTATGAAGTGTACATTACTATACATGTATTAAGGCTTCCTAGCACCGTTCACATAGAGTTCAGATCACATTGATCTCACGAATAGATACTATGGCGAAACTACATTTTCTTCAAGAAAAGTTATCCCTGGTTACACAAAGTTGTCAAAGTAAGGTCGGGTGCTAAGGCATGTATGTCACACGATGTAAAGAAAATCTTAAAGATGCATGGTGAACTACGGAGACTTATACAGAGCACGATCGAAGTATTGAAAAAGTCAAACTACAGCTCTTTTAGGCCGGACAAGTCGTAAAGTGAAAATTCAATATCGTTTAGTACCATGAACCTTGCTTAATGCTTAAAATGCCATGCTTGGTAAATTTTTAACGGGTAAACCTCCCAAGGCGAGGACTATAGTTTTGCCAATGTTCTTCTTCTCGTCTTATTCATTTCTGGTCAGAAAGTGGACGTATTTTAACAGAGATACATTACGTCTGACATTACAAAATGTCCAGCTGTCTGAGACAAAATTTTAAACCGCTTAACTAGAGATAAATACCGGAGCAACGTTGATGTGGTAAAAAAAACTATTGTTGATCTACACCACTGCATGCATAGCGTCGCATCTTAGGTGGTCCAACATCTACTTTCATTTCTTTTGGGGACCGAACATTTCTATAACTATCAAGCTCTTTCAGTTACTGTAATTCAAGCTAGCAAGTTTGCGGTTTAATATTGAAGAGATTTGACTTTAAGTGATATTAAAATAGGTTGGGTGAGTAAATCATTGGGGCTAAAAACGTGCCATGGAACAGTTCATATTGAAACCAGATGTAGTGCCTGCACGTTTTGCATGACACAACGCACATACACAAGAGAAAAATTAAAAGAAAGATTACTTCGATACAAAATCACTTTTCGCTTGTACTCAACGAGAACTGAAGATTGAGACAAGTCTGGTTTTATTCAAGATTGCATGGGACTAAGAGTTTCTCTAAATTCAAGCATAGTTAATATAGCCCACACTGATTCAAGCTAGCCTAGTATTGGCCAAATTAGAAAGCTATAACAGTAAGAAATCTATATAACAGTTCTAATCTAGTTAAAATCTATAACTAATGCGAAAATTCACCGATTTTGAAACGAGAAGTTTAAATTTACAAAAGTGAACATGGTGAATAGAGTCAAAAAGACCGAGGGCAATGATCAACAGGGAATTGCTGATTAACAGGAAGCAGTCTTTGTGGGACTACGTTGGAAAGGATGTCGGAACAGTAGGATAAAACAAAATAAAAGAGGACAAAAAATTTAGATTTACATTACCCTGCAGGTAATTTTTGAATAAATAGATTGAATAAATAGAAAGCATGTGGCAAATTAAGACGTTATTTATAAACATGCTTCAAACGTTTGGCAACAGAATTACACCAAGCGTCAACAAATTATAAAGATTATTAACTCTTTCAAAGATCGTCTAATTTAAAGAGCGACTATAAGAGACACGTTAGAAGATCTTACCTGGACTTCCAAAATCATTTTCATCGATGTAATTGCTAAATATTTCCTGATCATTCCTCCGTGACTCTTGTCTTCTCGTCATTTGGTGAAACGCAGCCGGAGAGGCAGCACCAAGTTGCAAGAAAAGAAACATGGAGAGTGAAAGAAGAAGAAAAGCTACATTCATCTTGATAATTTGATGCGAGATATAGCTTGAATGTATCTAAAATTTACAATAAAGAACAAATATTGATTTAATGAAATACAATTAACCAACTTAAAATCAAATATTGGTAAAGAAAGTAACTAGAGCAAAGGTTTTACTTACCAAAAAGTAATTTCTTCAGTTGTGAACGCTGTGACGATGTGTGATCGAATGTAGTCAAGTTCAACGCACAGCGCCAATTTATAGTAACAGGACAGCCCGAAGGCGCTAATGAGCGCCTAATTAGTCAATATGTTTAATTAAATCATTATCAGAAGAGGCTAGCGGAAATAAGTTGATGCGAAGCTGTCAACATCTAAAGCCAATACGATATCTCAATTGTACGCCATACACTCGACGACCCATTTGGTAATATTCAGACAAAATCCTTTACGTCAACTGCGATGGGGTAATATACACCGTAAATCTCACGCCTACGTAGTCTGATAAACCAACTGTATATACCGAACCAATAAATATACACCGTCTGTGAACCGCTTATCTAATAATATACTGCATTAAGAAATGATATTTTAACATGCCAATATTTCAATAAATGTTCACTAGAGCTATTTTAACGCTAATATTAATTCTGTTTTCGTATACACCTCAATTTGTTTTTTTCCCCGTGGCGTTAAAGGTGGTAGGTCGTTGGATGACCGCACCCAGGAACATCAACTAGCGTGTGGGAAAACTCTATTCTAATTCTGTTTCCTAAATAACAAACTAATAAACATAGCCGTGGAAAGCACAGGGTTGGATTAATCTCGAATCTTTTGTTGTGCGGTCACATCTCAGTGAGTGGTGTTAGTTTAACTCCGGCAGCAAGGGTGTAATATTAATCTTTTCATCGACCTCTACCGGTTTACCTACTGTGAACTAGAAGGAGATCAATGAAGATAGAACGAGGACAAGTTGATATGAAGTTTGCTTGAATCAGAAATGACCCAGCAGTGACGCTGCGCAGATAAGCAAAACGCTTGCGGTTTGAAAAAACAATAAACATGTTTTATAAACACGAGAAGTCAAAATAAGATCACAAAGAATGTACTGAGATGTGTCGACGAGATGATTTAATCAACATTGTCGGATCAGTTTTTCACCGCTACATATACACTAAAAAGTGCATGGAGGATGGAGATTATAATCGCTACTTTTTATTCACCTAAGATTAGTTTCAATAACTTAGACAAAACTGAAAATGTACAATAAGAGCTAAACAAAAAATAAACGGAGTTCTCTCCAAAATTTCAGACCATGACCTGAAATATAGGAACATGCCAATTATTACAACGACTCGTGAAATGTTGTTTTTCACTTTAATAATTTATCATAATAATTATATGAATTTGTCTTTATCAAAATTTGTTTTAAAAAATTGCCACCCAAGTTGACTTGGGAGTATTTTTCTTGCGAAGAGGATTGAAGTATATTTAGAGCAACAATCTTAATTTATCGTTGCCGAGACATTCCAATTGGTGAAAAAAGCAACGTCATTTAAGAACATAACGTAATCATTAAAATGGTGTCCCAACCTTAGTTATTTTAATCCGGCTTGTTATAGAAAATGAAACTCACAGGCAGTCAGGACAAAGTCAAAGATTGGATTAAGACGAGACATTTCCGCTATAGACAAATTACTATGGCATGATTCTTGTCCATCCGTAGAGTTTTAACACGTGGCTGAAAAACAGGATTTTTATCTGGCACTAAGAGCACATCCAGAGGAACTTCAAAAGACGTATTTTGGGTGTATTCTTGGCCGTATGACATAACAATGTTAAAAAGATTGAAAGGAGAGTGAAGCGCATTTGCTAGCAGTGTTTAAAGTAATAGAGTTATTGTAGGACTGAAGAAGAAGAATTGGTTAATAATCACATCATATATAGATCACAAAAATAAACATAATAAACCAGATCATTTTAAAGAAAATCCTTTCTTCACATTGTTTTCATTGCTACTTGTTGCCGCCAAGCGGACGCTGTTCGGGCAATTTGCGGCAAAGTGATAAATTGACGGCAACATTATTGAGCGGACGTTTAGTTGCTACAGGCTGTGAACACTGAAACCTTGGCCTGGACCTTATTTCCAAATCATTTAAACGCATAGACCCCAAGTAGATACACGAGTGCGGTGAAACCCCACGAGGAAGGAAGCTTGTTAGATTAAAAAAAAAGGGGAAGGCAGACTTAATGAGCAAAATGACGCAGAACTGCGTGAAAGAAGTCACGGATGATGAAATGATTTATGCTAGCTAAATAATGAAAGCACTTTTAGCTAAGGAAGCTAGGCTGGACAGGAATCCACAGTCGCGTGAATCGAGTTATAAAAGTCAAATATCAAACATGAAATACATTTGATCTTGTTAAACTGAACATTCTAGAAAGATGGTTTACTCATTTAATACAAGATGGAAGATTACAAGCACCATATGTTTGTTCATAATTTAGTTGTGTTCATGTTTAAATTCATGTTTTTCTGATAACAATTGATCCGCAAATGCCGTACACCTTAGGCAGTTTCCCAACCATTGATATTTGATTAGACAACTTATCTCGAGTCAGTACTAATGACAAGCTCGAATTCTCACGATAAGATATGTAAACATTTATAAATTAATTGTAACACAATGTCCAACTAATTTAAATACGTTACTATACTGAGGACTCAGGAAACGAGGCAAAGGTTATATGCTATCACTGAAAACATGATCTAAACGTTTATTTGTTTTCAATTAAGCTCTTTGTTAAATTTTGCGCGGCTAAGCTTCGGGTATATAACAGCAGTTCACTATCCCAAAGGCAACGATAATAAAATTTTACATCCCACGCAACCGACCTAGTCCGTGCCACCTCCAGTAAATTAAATTATATATTATTAAAACCTGATCAAGGATCACGCAAGATTCTAAATACAGATCATGTCAGGGACAACCTGAAGTCTATTAAGTTGGAAAAAATATAGTGAGAAAACTGATTTCTATAGTACCATATAGTATACATATAGTATACAGTATTATACATGTACTCATGCATCATGGCCTTGTTATTATAACGAGGGAACCATCATCAGCAAAGGTGATATAGTTTTACCAAAATATAAAAAGAGATATGAAATGACAGAGTTTGTGAGAAAGTGACGACCGCTGTAGCAGTCTGACATAATATCGTGTTCATAATCAGTGTTCATAATATCGCATGTATAACAGCGCTGACTATAGTATAGACTGAACTGCCGTTATAAAACGACGCTGCCGCGTCAGTGTGCCAAAGATCTAGCACCAGATATCAATCTGCATCAGACCATGTATCAATGTTCACTCTGACATTTTTCTGAACAGACCTCTGACATCAAGTCTACCGTATAAAAAATGCTCCGTTTTCCGCGTGTACAAAAACCAAATGACTGGGCAAATTAGTGACTAAAATCGAGAATCTTCTGTGAATTAGGTGAATCATCAGGGTACGTTTTCACGCACAATTTAGCAATTTATTTAAGAATTTAGTTTGTATTTGTTTAGAATATTCCTGCCAAGGATGTCTAGGTATATGTTTTTAAGCACAATTTAGCAACCTATTTAATAATTTAGTTTGTATTTGTTTAGAATATTCGGCTGCCAAGGATGTCTGGGTATATGTTTTTAAGCACAATTTAGTAACCTATTAAGAATGTGGTTTGTATTTGCTTAGAATATTCCTGTGTACCAAGTAACCTATTTAAGAATGTGGCCTATATTTGTTTAGAATATTCATGTAGTAAACTCAAAACACCAACATGTATGCAAGCCAAGGGGTTAAGTTAGCATATGGAACTGGCTAAGTCTGTTGATACGTTGAGCCATACAATCATTTACCACACCTTGTTTTAGTTGTTTAATTCCATAACTCATGAGGTCGCCTCACAAGTGACAATTTAAGTGTTACCTACGGCTACGGCGAGTCAGTCAGCTGAGTCCCAGTACAGTAAACATAAGCATAAAATATCCAGTGACCTACACGTTGAAATTTGGAATTTACAGATTTGAAACATGAAACAGATTCTTATTTGAAAGAGTCAGTAAAAATGTTTAAAAAATACCCAGACTATGTGACAACTAGAATGCCCCCAAGTGTCTTCTAGTTTAAATATAAATTTCCCTCCATGGTGGGGGTAAAGATATTTTCTTAAATCACAAATTACTATATGCATTATTATATATACATAAAACTTTGGGTGTAAATAAATCAGAAGACTAAAAAGAACAGGATTTGGGTTTGTTAATATTGTTTTACCACACCAACATTGACTTAGTTTTTTGTTTTGATTATGCAGCAACACACGTTTCTTCCCCTTCGGAATATAAGAATCTATTTACTTGAATAACCTTCTTTCACAGTGGACAGCAAATCTACGAGAACATTTTAAACCGACTTGAGAAAATGATGGTTCTTACATTGTACAATTGTCATCAGTATTGAAGCTTGCGTAATCTTCTCGTTTATAGAAATTCGTGCAGACCTGCACGGTAACGGTTATGAAACACGAAAGCAACTGTGAATTCTAAAGTAATCAGCCAATAGTAACGTTAACGCTTCAATCTCTCAATCGTATATTTGAATATCGATAAGTAGCTTAAAACAAAAGATTAGTACAAGGTAAGGGTTCTTCCAATAGAACTCGCAACTCCTAACTTGGTTAGCTAGCCATTAAAGTTTCACCAAGTTTCCAGACATGCTTTGAGTTCAGGTTTGGTTGTGGCCGACATGTCATGCAGGGAAGGTCATCTACCACAGTGCATATTTCCCCCCATGGCATAGCCGCCATTTATTTTTATATCTTTTGTACACATCTAAATTGGCCTTCCTGGCCTCGTTTTGATTCAAATTAGACAAAAAAGTCTATTGTAACATCCTGCGCCGACAATAAAATGTTTGTCATTACTGAAGAACTTCGGGCAACACCCTTATCAGAGCTAGTTTCCTGTTATTCTTTTAAATTGCTAGAGAAGCCTTATACAGAAAGCCTTAAGAAGTTTCTGTAGAAAATAATGTTAGTTGTTTTATCTCACCGCTTGCGTGTCTGTGTAGAGCTTGCTTAAGGGTTCTCAAAGATAAACTGAAGAAATAACAAGTATTAGTTTCAATAAAACGGATGCGAACCGTGATCTCATAAATTCGTAAATAATAGTTTGCCATGCACTGCACACCAAGACTCGTTTGGATTGACCTTAAGTGGTGGGAGGTGGCTCAAAACGCGGTCTAGACATGAAAAAATATGAATGTTATTCCGTGTTGTTTCTAACAGTGCCAAATATTTTACTTTAGTATCAATTTCCTTAATGTCTGGCCGTGGCATTGTAACAAAAAACATTTTAATCTTCGTTTGCGCCATCGTTTTGATTGTTTCGTCTGAAGCTGAAAACTGGAAGCAGCTGGTTAGCTCTGCTGGCTAAATGATTCTCCTTTAGTAACTACAACCACAGAAACTGAATAATCTTCATGTAAAGTATATACTCTCAAGTTTTCTTACAATCTTTCATTTGTGTGCATTCTCTAAATACATGAACAACATGTAACCATTACAACGCACCCCAGAAGATCTCAATTAAAAAAACTAGACGTTGTTAAAATGGTATTTTAGTAGTGGTAGACGTAAATATTATATGAATAAGAATTATGGTCTCGTCTCGTCTCAATTTCCCAACAGGGGTTAATGTTCATATGGCAATAATTGGTTGCAGAGTTTTTGGTGACGTAAATTTTTACTGATAAGTTTATTTTCTGTTCATTGAAAGACCTTTGAAAGCACCGCGGAAATTGCCGTAAAATTGCAGTGAAAATTTTTAGACAGGTTGCGGTTTGTTGCATGTAGTGAATCATGACATGATCGACCCCAATTAAGCAAAATGTCCACACGTATTTAATTGCATGGGAAAATAAGACGACTCTCAGCAAACCTGTAATTGTAATGCATCAGTAGAAACAGCACAATTCATAGGACCAAGCGCGTCAACCTGGGGGGATGGGGGGATGGGGGGATGGGGGGACACCCCCCCCCCCCCCACGTTTTGGACAGTGGGGATGCCTATATAATTACCCCACCCCACCCCACCCCCATTTTTCGCTTCGAATAATTGTAATTAAAATGCCTAAATAATAATCTTTGATTCTTCTCCAGTATTTCTCTTTATGACAAAGTGCCCTTAAAATGCAGGAAATGCCATTTCAGAGACCCAAAATTCAAACATTTTCCGGGGGGCATGCACCCGGACTCCCCTGGAATACTCGGGCTTCGCCCTCGTCCCCCCTACTTCCAGCAAGCGATTGTCGCCCTTGCATAGGACTAAAGCATGACAAATCAAATATATTTAAAGAAATATGTCATACATGCCACCTTTTTTACTGAACAACAACTATTCGAAGACTAACTGAAGATTTAGAGAACAGAAAACGGTGAATAATTCATCGTTTTCTGTTCTCTAAATCTTCAGTTAGTATGTAAACACTTATCTTAAGTTTATTTGGTTTGTCATTATTTGGCGAATGGAACACACCAACAAGCTAGGAGCACAATTGTTATATAGTGGTTCCGAGGGACTACGATTTAGAGTCCGGTTATCAGACAAGACTGACTCGATAGTCAAATACCATTTGCTGGTATTGTTATACAAGTAGCAGAATTTCCTCAATTCTTTTTAAGACCCTGAGTGACGATCCCACCATGCAAAGATCAAGTCCTGGTCTTCAACTTAGAGATAAATGTGGTAGCCACTATAGACCACAACGGTTCAATAATTTTCAGGTTCAACTCTAACACATAGTCCGGAGGTCAACCGCACTATAGCCACTTACGCAAAGTCTAGGTTTTAGAAAAGCAGAGCGGAACTGATTGAATCCAAGAGCGGTTTTTAAGCTACTTTACGGAAATCTATATATTGAATGCATTTTACTGACCAGACCGTGCATACTTAGAATAACAAACTACATATTTTGTCACATATTTTAACTATATACTGTGCCACGGAAGAACGACGTTTATTCATCCAAATTGCAAATGATAATTTTCCTACCGAGATACGTCAGTTTACGTACAGTCCTTTCACGAAAAGAATAATGAGCCAAAAGAAAACGGTATTGTACAAATTTCTCATCACAGTTTTCACAGTTTACGAGACAATGCAAGCTACAAAGACCAACAAAAACTAAACTTGTTTACAGTAAAAGCACGCGTAAATGAACTAGCATTTTCCTAAGTTGGCCTAAAAACGTTCATGTTTAGTGTCTAATATATAGGTGTGGTCCCTTGCATTGACGCAGACGTAAAATACTCCTCTATATTATCACCCCTATGTTATGACTACAATCTAAATAAACAGTGCAAGATCTATTTAATCCATTAAAGAATTAACAGATTATTTCAAAGTGAAGAACCGGTTTCAATTTTGGGTTACAACATTAAGTTCGTTAATGTTATCTTAACTGACAAATTTTAGCCTTCCGGTTCTTAACCCACTAGAATTTGATACGCGAGTTTTTACTTTAAGATGTAATCTTAGAGTAGATTGAAAAACGTCCCCTAAGCTAGCCTTGATATATCATTGTAAGATGATGATCTAGAAGCATCAAAGCCTAATAGAAATTTTTTCTGCATTACGTTGTCCTTCAAAAGAAGAGCTACAGGGCACGATCTGTGCCGGCACTAGAGCGGAAGCAGTTATAAGCTAGTCTGGTGATAACAAAAAAATAATTCTGCTTCAGGTTGTTTAGTCTAGAGAAAAGCTTCTCGTGAAAGACTCGGATTCGGGATGAAGGTTTGGTTTCCATCTTATTATTTCCTCAACTCCCATGCATTTTCCTTCTTAAGCCTTTAATATTTACTTAAGACGACTGCAGACATAATTTAGTCTGGTCTGCTATAAAAATAAGATTTTAGCCAAAAACACATAATCGTAAGAAAAGAAAACCAAGAGAAAATACTTATACAGTAGCCAACGCAGCAGTTATGTGTACAGTGAATCATGTCAAAAATTCAATAACGTCAAAATGTTTGATGCTATTTTGTTCTAATCACGATATATTGAGTTATTGACCTCACTTTTGGTCGAAAATGAATAGAAAACAACTTGAACGATTAGATAAGGATATTAAAGACGGAAGGAAAAGATGTGAAGGTGTTAGGTAAAATGATTTATTGTTATATTTATACCTGGGAAGTCTCGATTCTGGAAGAATAATATTAAAGATCAGATAAAAGATCATGAGTAACAGCTGGAATGTTTTAGAAGAACGATAGAAATAAACAAAACAAGACAAGACAAAGGGAAAGAATGCCCTGAAGTGGCGAACATTACACAACTATATTGAAATAAGCAACAGGAAATGAAGATGATTTTTTTTTATCGTTTCAGTTTCGAGACACATTGGCACCTGCACATGAAGATATATATTTATAAATGTCGGGTTCATGAGCAAAACCTTAGAGAAGGAAGTCAAGTCAAGTCAAGCTGATTAAAAAAACTTGACCACACGGGAGAAAATGCAACGTAACGTTTAAAGATTAAGACTAATAATATAATACTATGTTTACATTTTATGCTATTGTAAGAAAGATTTCCTGTTAAAATGACCAAAATAGAAATCAAATTGGTTTGTTTACGAAGTAATGCAAGTAAGAAAGATAGAGCAAAGGTTTCTGAAGGGGAATTCTCCGCACTTTATAACAATGATTACTATTCAGTTGGATTATCTCTTGCAAGAGCTGCGAAATATCACATTTATACTTAAGCTGCACGCCTTGTGGTTTGTTTATTCACTTGTGGTTTACTAAACGATTTACTATAACTATTAGTCTGACCACACTGATCCACTCAAAAGGTCTTATCAAAAGAGGTATCTCAGTGGACCATGGATACTAGTAAAAATACTTCATTTTACTATGCATGCTTGGACTTAGTGGAAAGCATCCAAACAAAACAACGGTACAAAAGTAATGGCGTGCTTAGATAGTAAGACTGAAAATGTTCATTAATTAGTATAAAAATGTAACCCGACATAACTTGCCAATAAACCTCTTGCGAAGTTCGACAGGATATCGATTACAAAGTGACTGCGTTAAAGTTGTACGTATACAGATATAGGTCATGCATGTGGTACTTTTGTAAGCTTATACATGAATGAATGGTGTACATGTACTATTGCATATGGAAAGAAACAATCTGCGTATATTTAACAAATAGATTCCATTTTGCCATTGTCTGTTCGGTTATAGATGACGTGGTAAGAACAAAGAAGTGGCCCACGAGACGCTTACGCACTGATGGTTCTTACCACGTTGTTACGTCTTCTGTGCATCTATAACTGGACAACAAAAAAATGGAATCTATTTGTTTATACAATAAAAAATTATTTTTCTATGTTTTAAATGCAGACTTACTAAATTTTCCCGGGGAATTTTCGGGGCATCGAACTGAAGATAAATCACTTCATCTGACGTGACCATGACCTAAACAAATCAAGCAACGTCATTGGCTCGTGATGTTGCAGTGACATCCGTGATTGGTTTAGAGAAATCAGACCACATCTGTGACGTAATCTGTGCATCTTGTGTCCTTTTATATATCATGGCTATCGACCAGTAAAATCGCACGTACTATTCAAATTATTGTATAAACAGATATACTATGCCTTCCATCCAAGCCTCATGCAGTAGTTCATTGGTTGGAAAGCCACTGTTCGGACCAAATGACTAAACTAAAGCTCCTTCTCCACCCCATGCACTTGTTGCTGTTGGCTTCTTCATGAGTCAAACTTCTATTTCAATCATATTTTCCATAATAGTAGAAGGACCCCATCTGCATGTTTCCCTACATTGTATTTATAATCAAGGTAAACTGGTCGGTTTACAAACGTGCTGACAATCTTCTCTCTACGCCTACGTGCTCTGAAGCTCGTCTGTTTTATAAATAAGCATAAATAAAATAAATGTTTTAATAAGCGAAACCTAAACCTTAAAGTATAAACGCAAATCCTAAGTTCATACGTCAATTGCAATCCAATGTGGGTTCTTTTTTAGAGGATTGGAGAAAGAGATAAATTACAAATTCTCTTCAAGCTGAATGTCGTACAGACTTTATTAAAATTACTAATCCGATCCAGTTTAGCTTTCCGCAACTTAAACGCAGCTAGAGAAACCTAAAATAAATCTTTAAAATAACTTTCTCCTTAAGGTGACAAAATACCTTAATGTCTGAAAATCATGAGAGAAGTAATGCAAATCTGCATGAACTTGATTTTAGTACGTTAAGTATTATGTGTGCGTTATGCATTGTAAATATAACAAACGGCTCGTCCAATACTCATGAGAAAGTGTTTATGAGCTCTAAAAAGGGATATATAGGACATACACCTGATAATCACAGCTTAGATTCTGCAACCTTTGAATGTTGATAAATCAGTGTAGGCACTTCACCTTGCCTTTTGCTAAAACATGCTGACTGTTACTATACTTAGTTAAATTAGTTTTCAGATTAGATTTCGGATTTACATTACGCTACATTAATGGTTAGTTAGTTATTTTGTTTTAGATAGGTAAGTTTAAATATACGGCCTTTCTGGAAATCAACTTCTATTACAAGTGATGTATGTATGTATGTATATGTATGTATAGTGTAGGTTGTTCATACAGGTTTTTTAACCGAAAATACCGGCAGCCGAAAATACGAGGACACAAAAAAGTTGGACTATTGGCAAGCTTGTACCCAGGGGTTTTCTCCGCTCTTTCGTTACGAAAGTACCAGCTGCACACACACATAATTATATCGATCACTGAGAAAATATATCTTCCCAGCTAGAGAACTTAGCACACTGGTTATTCCATATTCGGATCACACTGGATATTCACACTGGATCAAAACTTTGTACACGGATTAACCGAGTACGGACGTGAGATCCGAAGTAATTGATAAAAACCACCACTATAGTATATGAACACAGTGTGGGAAAATAGGTTTTTAATAAACAATTTTTTTTGGTAGTCATAAAGATTTGGTAGTTACGATTCAAAAATAGTATATTATCACAAAATAAAAGTACAAATTTACACATTAATAAATAAAGTCATTTCTAAGCAGTTGGGTTCTTGTTGCTATTTTAAGTTCAAGCTCAAATTAAATTTTCTGGAAACGCATGCTCCTCTTTGTAGAATCTTCGTCGATTTTCTTTGACGATCTTTCTCCATGCTTTCTTTTCTAAAAAAAGTTAACAACATGCTAAGTAAGCTGATAGACACAACAGAGTATTGAAATCACAAAGACAAATCGTAAGATTACACAATAAAATAACGTACCTTCTTAATTGAGGTCTTGTCTGATAAAGAGAAACTGGTTGGAGATGATGGACTTTCGGCATTGAACATTTTTTTCTTCAATTTTTTTGCTGCATTTCGAGAAAGTAAAGTTTTGTAGTATAATATATATATATATAGTCAAACCATGGCTTTGGGACATCTTTCACAATGAAACACATCTCGTAGAGAGACGACTGCCATTGGACAACATATCACAAAGGCTGATACCACTAGTAGGGCCAGAGAACGCGCCAACCTCGTACCCAGGTTCTTTATCTCAGCTGCTGAAAGTGGGAACACTACCCGTAGAGAGATGCGCACTCTAAGGCGAACACCGTCCATAGACTGGCGGCAGTAACTCCCGCAAAACGACAAAGAATTTGTCTCAATTTTAGGACATTTCATATTTACAACCTTCTGCAACATTTCAACCCGATCCATAACCGGATGACATGAAGTATTCCAAACACCGCTGCCAAACGTTGTACGCATGCGTATTTCAAAATGAGCGAGAAAGTCATGCATGCGCAAATGTTTGAAAGTAGTGTTACTATTTGGTTAATTTAAGACACAATGTAACAATTGACGGTACAGAAAAAGAAGGCGACGGTACATTTAACCACAATGCTTTGCGACCTCAAATCTGCTCAAATAACGACAAACATTGTTTATCATGCTAAGATGGATTAAGTAAGCAAGAACTTCATTCCTATCAAAGTTGATCGTTTTAAAACAATATCTTCCAATAATTCTGCTAGAAACAATATTTACTGCACGCAAAGGATTGTGGTTAAATGTACAAGTCACCATCTTTTTCGGTATGGTCAATTAATCTCACCTGATCGTGAAATAGAGCTTCCTCCACTTTCAACCAAACCTTCTAGCTTATTGAAGATCTTTCTTTTATTTGACTTTGGACAATCCTCTTTGCCTAATAACATCGCTTCACCACACGTCTGAATATTCAAAAGAAAAAAGATGATTAAGTCGTGAGTCTTAATAAAATGGTCCCCATTCCTTTAATTTTATTACTCAACTTACTGGTGACGAGGGAGAATACTGTAATTCAAATTCAAAAGATTCTTCCAATGAATTTTCCCTAAACATGTGCAAAATACCAGTATTAGATCACGAAGGGTCTCTCATTAACAATTAAAACATAAACCTCCATATGTATATGTACACTTCTAGAAGGTCGTTATTAACGTCATTAGAATGTCATTACAGGGGCGGATCCAGGATTTTTTTAAAGAGGGGCTTGACACCTCTATGGGGGTCCGGGGGTATGCTCCCCTGGAAATTTTTTGATTTCTGATACCCTAAAATGCTATTTCCTGCATTTTGGGGACAATATTAGGATCAGAAATAGTGAATTTTATACGCTATATTATACACTAAACACAATTTATATATTATATAATATAAAATACCGTTCAAAGAATACATATATAATTTTTGCAGCCCCCATAACCCCCCTGCATTAGAACGTCATTAGAACATCATTACTAACGCGCGAGTACATATGCAATGTGGTTAATATTTTAACTGTACTTGCGTTTAAACTGTGTACAATAAAGAAAAAGAAATTAGAAACTCACCTCGAGTAGGAAATATGTGTGAAGTCACTAGGTTTCACCTGCTGAAAGATGACAAGGAATCCAAATTAACACGGTGTCTTCTACATCCAAATCTACGCTTTCTATATTGCTGACACTACTCTATAACCATTGATCTGCCATACACAGATATTATACCTGTCGTAGTTCATTAATGATCTTTTGTTGTTTTTCGGTTTGCTGTTTCAAACACAGTATCATTTGATCTTTCTCCTACAGAATGACGAGGGAAAATATTTTACGAGCTGCCGAACGGTATAGGTAGCGAGTTAGATAAAACGTAGTTTATTTTGCGCATGTCATTCGTCACAGCGAATTATGGCTTAGATGTATGTTCCCACGTATTTGAACAAATAGGCTTCATGGGCGTCGCCATCTTGGATTGATATGCAGTACAGCTATATATAGGTCAGGACAATACACCAACGCTCCTATTAAGCCATAACCCACCACCACCACTCACCACCACCCACCACCACCACTCACCACCACCCCCCACCACCCACCACCACCACCCACCCACCACCCCAACCACCACCCACCACCCCCAACCACCACAACCCCACCCCCAACCACCACCACATGTACAACCACCACCGCTACCATCCACCACCGCTAACAACCACCACCACCTTATTGAAAGAATACTTGACGAACCTTAACTTTCATTTTTTCACGATGAAGTAATACAGCAGACACCATTTCTTCACTGTCTTCATCAAAAATCTCCATACATGAAGGTCGTCCTCGTCTAGACTGCTGCCTACGCACAGAGTCCGTTAAAAGTTCCATTCGTTTCTCGAAAATCTCTTCGTTTATGTGGCGTTCCTCCATTAAATTTTTGCTAAAAAGAACGAGAAAGAAATTATGAGAACAAACTTGATATGAATGGGCGAAATATGTCCGTCTGTCTGTCTGTCTGTCTGTCCGCCCGTCCGATGATGTTAATGCACAACTCTCAACCAAAAAACAATATTTTTTTCTATTCCTCTTGGTAAAAGTCACTATTGTGGAATAGGGCACATAGACCATTCAAAATTCAAACAGAATATTTACAAAAAACTACCAACCTGTACATAATTTCCATTTCTGTCATTTGTTCAGACATTTCTAAAGAAACTTCTTCTCGAATTTTGAGTTCCATCATTGCATTTTTCATTGCCTCGTCAGCTAACTTTGCTCGGAGAAATTCATTTATCGTCATCAGTTGCTGTAAAAAGAACAATACTGATTATCATATTTTTATTAAGCTCCAAAAGAAAAGGCCTTTTTACTACGCGACTGCTTAGTGACTCAAATAGCACAAAATAAAAAAAACCCCACTTTTTTCTCTATGCAATGCGCATAGTAAAAAAAGCAGTAAAGTTACTTATCTTATCAACATTTGTACCTAGCGGTACAGGAGAAGTAACAATAGGACTCTAGGTCCCTTACAAGGTTATCCTCCTAAGGTCTAGGTGTTGGTTTTACGGAGGGAGGAAAACCGGAGTACCCGGCGAAAAACCCTCGAAGCACAGGAGAGACCAACTAAAATCTACTCACATGAGTTCCAAGCTCGACAACGTGGTCATTCCCAAGCGGTCACCCATCCAAGTACTAACCACGTCCAACCGGGCTTAACTATTGGTGAGAGGCAGCGCCCTAATAGCACACGCCGCCCGTGCTCCCCATCTCCCAAATGGTCCAACGCATTCGTAGGTCAGTATATTTGATCACACGTGTTGAAAGAACAAAACTTGATCGCAAAATGCGGACAGCATACCTGGACATTGTGCTTTTGAGGTTCTTCAATGTTCACGGGTTCAATATTTATAGTTGCAACCTGTATAATTTAATTAACAAATTAGATTATTCTTCGCGAAGAGTAAAAAATAGCCTTTGCTTAATTTCATAGAAGTAGAGTGACCCTTGTAGTATGGCTAACTTTTCTTTATGATCCTCCTCCCTTTGCGTAGCTATTTAGATATTTTCATGAGGATTTTTTTGACATAGCCCTAGTATAGCCATAACCCAGAGTCCTATAGCCAAAGTCACCCTAGAGTAATCCGTTGATCTACTGGTCAACCTACACCTCCCTATAAAGGCAGGGCCTCACTGACTGACTAGTATTAGACCTTCAAATGCATGTCAAACAATCATGACACTCTACCCCGAGCCGTGGGTGTGGCGTTTTGTTCTTTACATTCTGCGACGTTATCTGTGCGCTGTTACAGTAAAACTCATTTACAAATGTCTGCCAAATCAATATTGTCTATATTTATAACAAATAAAAACCGTTGCATGTTTGTACAGAAATTAAAGTGCTTACCTTTCTAGCGATTGCTGAGAACTTCAAAGCGTGCAAAGTTTCATCGAAAGCAGACGCACATTGATTGACATTTACAATCATGGAGACTTTGCCTTGACCACAGAAAAACACTTGAAATAACCGAGTTAATTTGCTCTCACGGAAAGGAATATTTTTTGGATTGTTTCTACAAGAAACAACAAAACCAATACTAGATGTGTGATTAAAGACCTATTAACCGAGCGGGAAGTCTGCATGTACGGGGAAGTATTTCAGCAATTTCACTGAGGTTTTCGTACAGACAGAGAGCGATGAAGGAAGACGTTCTCTGCAAAAAAACCCAAATAATAATAATAACTCGAAACAAGACTATTAATAAGGCACTTGCTATACAGCTTTTGCTTCGCTTTATTGTTTACACCTGTTTAGGCATTTATTTGCCTCGTTCAAAGATAAGCAGTTTTCAAAAAAGAAGCCAGGGTGTATTATTGTCCAAAATTTTCTAACAAACATTTCCCCATTGTTTTCATTCATACAGATCAACTCAGAAAATTTCGCGCCAAAACTTAGCGGTCAGGAAAAACACACATTGACCTCTCGTAGCCTGGATGTCATATCAGCAAACCAATCAGCGTGCGCCATAGCGTAATAATAGAGCACGCCAAACTTTTATAAAAGAGAATCAGACACAAAACACCGGAAAATAATGTTTATTTCGCTGATTAAAAATGAGTTTCTCATTACGTTTACCGTGCTCCACCGAGTTATGGCGCACGCATGCCAGCCAATCAGAAACGCCGTTGTATTACATATATGTTATAATGTATATTGCGTTATGCTGGACACGACTTACTTATGATTTTGATTGTATCTCAGTAGTTCAACACACTTGCCAAGTGTCATGATAGAGGTATTTATATTACCAGCTTCTTTTAAGCGTTCGCCAGTATTTTGTGTTTTAGTGTACCGCTCTGATCCAGCCAGATCAACAAACGACAATCTGAAAAGTACAAATTTCAACAATAAACCTCAGACCCGCCTAGAAACAACTGATGGTCCGGGACAAAATGGTCGAGATGACGCCCTTTTAGAGGGGCTGGCATGCCAACCAGACTAAAAATTTTAAATTATTGGGTCTCTGAAAAAGTATTTTCTCCATTTTGAAGTTGCATTCCGTCAGCTGTGCTGGACTGGATTTTAAATTTTATTTTAATGTTGAGGTCCCATATTGTACGAGGCTATACTGCAAACCCACCCTTTCGACAAATAAGTACAAATTTTTAAGTCATATAACGAACTTACTGGCTGACTTGAACGACATTCCCTTCACCATCAGTGACATTAAGCTTTGCAAGTTTTAGGTTAAAAACACAATGACTAACAAAAAAGATAATAAACACCACTGGTAAACACAAGAATAATACAAGATTGGAAGCATCTGATTGGGTTTTCGTTTAAAAATATTTCCTACATAACTAAGGAATTAATAGTTAGGTTTGATCAGCAACACTAGTCTAGTATTTGTGCTCAATATACCAGTCACTGTTATTAATTTCACAAAAATACTGCAATCTGTCATTCAATAGCACTTGAGATGAAGTCAAAAAGGAGGGAAAACAAAGCTATAGTTTCCCGAGGGATCAGACAATAAATGTTTTGTTAATATAGCTATAGTTTTCGCACAGTGAGCAGTTGTAGCCCAAGCGATTAAGGGGCTGTTTACCGGCCTGACTCGTGTCACAAAATTATTTCCTCGGCCGCAAAAGGAGATTTAAATTAACGTTAAGATTCGTTTACATCTAAACCAAACCAATTCTTCTTTGTAAATTTAGTTTATCCAAGTTTCAAAACAACAGTACGATTCTAATCAATCGCGTAAGCCCAGTTAACCGGGCTAGCTCGGCTCGTGTAAACAGCCCCTAACAGTTGCTTTCTCTAATGCCACGTGACCATTAACGAACCAGTGGCAGTTACGTAAATACCTGAATGCACGCAAAGCGTGTCTATTTTTACTATTTTCCCAGCAAGGTTGCCCAAAGAACATAAAGTCGTTTAATTACGCTGAAAATAAGAGTTTTGGTTATAAATCATCACCAGAAAGCAACGCACTTTATTTGAAATTGATTATTTTTGCATGGTTAAATTATATCAGCAGCATAGCTAGAGGGAAATCTTTAGAGGACCGTGAGAACCGTCGTCAGTGAAAAGTAATTTTCATTTTTTTAATTTTAATAATCAGCTTAAGGGACCCTCGAGACAGGAAGGAATTAATAAACTATAGCTCAGTTACTTCCCGTCTGAAGGCCATTTAACAATATATTCTGCAGGCAGAACACATCTTACATACAACAATCATAATATACGGTACCTCCTGCTCGAGTTGTTGTTTAGTTTTGTTGACGAGATTCTTTGGTTCTCTTGTCCAATTTTCAAAATCTTTTCATAAAAAGACGAATAATGAAAATGACAAGCTGCTGTCAACATACGCTCGAGTGAGAGCGAACACGTCCAATATGTAATATCATGCTTTCATTATATTAAACGCAGTAGCTATGTAGATGACATAATCAGATGTTCGCAATTATGTTTGTAGTGGACAAGTTGTAACAATGGCGTTAATTCAAAAAGCTGCTACAAACTTGCTGTTAATGTGTGACAAACATACAGCGCGGACAGACTTGTTGATCAAACTTGTTTGTGAACAACTCGTTCCATAGCAGTCTCCAGAAAACCGCATCAAGCAGTGAGAATGCATGCTGACATCAGCTGGATAACAAATTGCAAACTTGTTAGAATTTGTGCGTTTTGACGAACGTTCAACTAACTTACCATGTGTAATATTACTGTACACTACCTTAGTCTACCTAAACGCTGCTATAAGTCACTAAACAATGCAAATATCTATACTTAATTGAACCGATTACTTAATACACTAACTCAGTTTATTTTAACAGAAACGTCGAGAATATACTGAATATACATCCAGCTGTTACATTACTTGAATAATCTAGATGTTTAATTAACTCAAATGATTACTTAAAACTAATTCATCTAATTTTACAAGCTTTCAACATGTAAGCATTACAGTCAGTGATTACAGTACACTAAGTCCAGCTGCTGCCATAATTGCTCAATTCTTAGATCTTATAATTTTAAATATAAATGTATAAATGTATTCAAGTGATACCGTCACCTAATTTTAACAAGCTTTCAACATGTAAGCATTACAGTAAACTAATAAATCTACCTGATGGTTTACTGAAATGATTCAGATGTCTAATCAACTGATTACTAATTTACCTTGGAAGCTTCTTCTGTGTTAGTCACAAGAACATGACGAAGACCTAAATTGGAAACAAATTTTTTTGGGAAAAAAAATTAGGATGAATAGGCAATTTTGTTTTTTATTGCGGTCAATACTGGAATATAGGTTAACAACAGCATTGTTATTGGTTGTCAAAATTTTAGCAGACAATTAAAGATTTCGACTTTCGTCTGACCATAGTCAATCGAGATATGGTCTGGAAACTCGGCAAACTTCAAATCGCCTATAATGAGCTGGGATTTTATGTTGAACCGTACCTTACACCGTGTACATCTTTTGTTTTAGGTTTATTAATATTTAAATAGCACGGTTGAGTGATTGCACTGAAACGTTGCTATTAGATAATTCGTTCATTATACTAAAATACAATGTGTTCAGTGACCGTGCACCGTGCACAAAAATGCATAAAGGCGAACAAAAAGATAGACCAAAGACTTTAGCTGAATTTCCAGACCATATCTCGATTGACTATGGTCTGACAAATTCTAATGCCAATCATAAAGGTGAGGTAATACGGGCAACATGTTTTCTTCAACTTGCAACGCAATTTTGTTGCGTTGCAAGTTGAAAAGCGTTGTTGCACGTACGTATTACCACCCAATCATTGTTGCGTGACAATGTTTAAGGTGGGTGGTAATAAGTGCAACAACGCTTTTCAAATTGCAACGCAACAAAATTGCGTTCCAAGTTGAAGAAAACATGTTGCCCGTATTACCTCACCTTAATTCTGCAAAAATATATTTTCTTCCCCTACGGCTTGCACCCGGCTATAGAAACA
The DNA here is from genome assembly GCA_035771165.1 of Paragorgia papillata. NCBI lineage: Eukaryota > Metazoa > Cnidaria > Anthozoa > Scleralcyonacea > Coralliidae > Paragorgia > Paragorgia papillata. The sequence goes on from JAWNZC010000401.1 coordinate 98,606, forward strand.
CGGGCGGCCATTTTCTATTTCTTAAGTACTATTTGCTCTTTTGATATAATTTTAAAGTCTCTGTAAAGTCAAACAAATTTGAAGCTCACAGTCTAAATAACCAATTTCAAAAAAATGAAATAAATGTGGCATGTACTTTCTGAGATATTAAGTGCCAGACATTACAAAATAAGGAAAGACTGGAAACGAATATATAAGGAAGATGACGTAATGCCGTTGTATCAATTATTATTATTAATTATATTATTAATTATTAAATATTAAATATATCAATTATTAAAACAATTAACCACCAAAGCCGAAGTGACTATCAGTAAACCAATAGTGGCCGAGCTCTAATTTCAGAGGTATAATTTAAGAAGTTGGTAAAAAAAACCCAGCAAAGTTAAGAAACAACTTTTAAATAATTGTTCTCGTCTTAAACAATGGTGTTTCAGTTTATTCGCAGGCGATGTTGGCAAGCCACAATCTTCGTCGGTGAATACAGTTTCAAAACAAGTAAAAAACAGAACTGAACTTGTACATACATTCAAATAAATGGTAAAACGACTTTTATTCTTGAGTTTTGACTTCTGTGTTAAAGATATTCATGCATTTAATTCATGTTTAATATGTTCTTCACGGCACTCGACCAACAGTTTTCGAAAACATCGCTTCGACAAAAACCTAACCAAAACTTACTACAAACTACGAAGAATTATGAAAAATATATTTCCTTACCTTTACAGAGTATTGTGTTTATGATATTTGATGTATACAGCACCTCAGTGATCAATTTGTTCAGTATTTTGCTACTTTGTTTCAACAAAAGACCACAGACGCCGGCCATTTCGAAAAAAACAACAGCCCAAATGAACCGACAAATTCTAAAATAGCATGCTTCAAAATAACAACTCCGAGAGAAGACTGGAACGAGTGAACTCAGTGTAGTTTCAAATAAGTACCAGTCTCCTCTCCAAAATCACCTTTTGAAGAACAATTTCTAGTGATGGAACTCTAGGAATGATTGTCACCGCGCTTGGCGGGAAAAAGGGGACCAAATAATAAAGCAGTATATAAGGAAAACACACCTTTAATATAAGGATTTCCATTGTTATCGTCGCCCAGCTTCAACACCGTTCTTTTCTTTTCTTTCTCTTTTGAAATGGGTTCCAACAAATCGAAAACATGTTCATTGTAAATTTCCGCAAATGATATCCACAATGCAAATTGATTAGAAGAATTGATATCCAAGTCTGCAGTGTTTAAATCACGGCTAACGGAATCTAATAAGAAAACACAATCACGCCTAGGTAACTATTATTGCCCCCCCCGCTCTCAATAAAAACCTTTAGAGCCAGATTCTCGACTGTCCATTGGTATTACCTTCTTGATTGCTAGAATTTGACGTTAGTGTAAGCTTGTCAATACCTTCCATGGATTTCTACAACACGATTGAATAAAAAAATACACAAATTCTTTACAAGGGAAGATGGGAATCCGTATTTTGAAATATTGCAAAAGCTGGAAAATATTGATTTGCAAGCTCGTTTATTCTAAACGATTTATTACAATAGCCTTACTGTATAATCAGCCATTGCCAATAGCTCCTTTTTCTTGCGTTCTTCTTTACTTTCTTGATTATTGGTTAGTTTGATAACATCACAAAACGTTTTGGGCTTTAGGTTTGTACGTTTGTAAATCTTTTCTTGAAAATTATCGAACAGAACATTAAAAGTTCTCGGAAGAATTCCAATATCTTGAGAAGATCCGTGAATTGTGTACGTCTGAGAGAAAATATATAAAGACTATGACCCCTCTTCAACCTATAGTGTTACTATGAAGTGAACTTTATTTATACTGCATATAATCACAGAATAGAAATACAACCAGAAGTCCAACTCGCGTCGGAACCTTTGAAGTTTGTCCTCGCGCATGTCGCCTCGCGCATCTTGATTCCTCGCCATCCTGGCAAGTTCCCCCGGCAGTTTGGACCTTCAAAAGGTTAAAACTGCCGGGGAAACTTGCCAGGATTGCGTAGGATGGCGTAAAATATCGCGCCTGCTCATTGAAGAAATGCGGACAAGTTGTCACTCGAGTTGGACTTCTGGTTGTATTTCTATTCTGTGATACAATCCTAGAGGTCCACGCAAATAAAAAGGCCATCCTCAGTCATAAAGCTGGATTTCCACTAGGCGTAAAATATCGCGCGCTCTACTTTTCTATTGTACAAACTAATTGAATAGTTTTCTACTTCGTTCCACATGGAAGCTCACAAGACAAAAGAAAAAAGTCAAGCGCGCGATATTTTACGCCTAGTGGAAATCCAGCTTTAGTCCAGTGTTACTACAGGAAGAGAGCGGAGTGTCCAGGCAAAACCAAAGGCCAAAACATGCAGTGTTTTGTATAGAGTCGAACTGAAAGCACTCAACTCGCATGCGGTCAAGGTGATCTATTAAGCTCTAATCAAACGAGAACGCAAGTCATCGCAAGGTAGCAGTCACGCTATCTCAGTCAGCCGCTCTGAATAGTTTCTCGAAAATATTATGTGCCGTGACAAAGTTAAAACTTGTTTAAAACACTCATGAAACCTTTATTTTGTTAATTTGGGTGTTCAAACGACCGCCATGCAGACATTCTGACTGCCAACTTGCGATGACTTGCGTTCTCGTTTGATTAGGGCTTTACTGATAACTATAAGCTTTTTAAAGCGAACTGAAGTAAAATAAAACAAGGTATTTTCTACACGTCGTTAGCACACTGTCCGGCGCAGAACTCGTATATATTACTCACTGACGAAGGGCCTTCGCTCGAAACGTTAGATTCCTACGTTCTCTCTTTCGGCAGTATATCTAACCTAAGTTACTATATTACTCAGACTTGTCATTTAGAAATAACGATATCGTTTACTAAATTCTAGCCTACCTTTCCAGCATTGGTTACTCCATAACTGAAAACCAAACAGTTCTGTCCGTTCACAAAGTCTTGAACAACACTACGAGTTGTATCTTCAAAGAAAGATTTCTGACTTGTGTCTGGTCCGAATACGTGAGAGAAACTAAAGCGATTAACAGCTTGGCCAGCACTACGAGCTTGGTGCTTGAATGTAAAGGAATCTTTAGGAGGATGCATCATAACCGACGAAGAATTTTCAATTTCGAAACACGCTTGAGATTCCCCCAAAGATATTTCTGAGCTAGTAAACGGTCGAACTCTTAGATAAACTTTCATTGGTTCGCCATAACTCTCCACAAACTTCGGCTTTCCTCTCAAAGAGCGCACAAACTTTCGTCGGATACTCTCACCACCTTGAGCAGTGCTAGAAGGCTTTCGTTTATCGTTAGATTCCGCCATGATCAAGTGCTCCGTTTTAGTCCCAAACAGCAATTGTCCTGCTAAAGCACACCTTGACTTAAATACGTCTCATTTGCATATTTATAAGGAATAATTTGAATCTGTGCCCATGTGGGAATTATATGCGGACTACCAAGGGGATTTGATTTGTCAGTTTTCTTATAATTATTCACTTTAGTTTACCCTTGGGAATTACCAGAACAATGTCAGAAAACAAAAGTATTCTTTTTGGTTGTCAGGCATGCATATTGACATTTTTGACTTGCACGTTACGTCATGTGGCGGAGTGGAGTATTTTTACGTTCAGTAATGGTCGCAGGTCTCAAACCTAGCGCAAAAAGAAAGCGTTTTACGGAACTAGGATTAAAACCAACTACGACTACAGGACGAAAAAACGAACATTACACCAGCTTAGTGGTAGTGGAAGTGTGATCTGAACCTCGCTATAGTCAACTCCACGAGGTAAATTCAATAGATGAGAACAGAATCCTATAGTTCCAAACACCCTATTCAAAAATGGCCGACGAATTAAAATTATTTTATACAGATACAAATTAGCTCTTATGAACTCGTTTTTATGTGGGAAATTCAAAATAATTTTTACTTTGAAACGAGTTCACAAAGGCTAATTCATAGGCACATAGAATTTTAATTCGGCGGCCGTTTTTGAATAAGGTCTATATATTAGTGACCAGCAAGTTTGCGTAGCACTGAACCAAATACGGCTGCTCTTATAGTATCATTATATATAATTAACGTAATTTCAAAATATAGCGTGAAGAATATTAAAAAATATCTGATAGAACACTCCTGCTCGTTTATTAAACAGCACGTAAAAATGAGTGTGAAAATTTTAGTGCTTATCTCACATGTAAAGATTTTATATATTACGTAATATCTTTGAGTTCTCTTGAGCGAAATTGCAATATATCATCTCAAACTCATTAATAATTCATGAAGAAAACACAAAGGAAATCAGTACCGTGTAGGTGGTTTGGATATCGGAGGAAGAAATTACATAAATTAAGCAAACTTTCATCTTGATTCTCTCTTAAAATACTGATTTGTTTGAGATGCTATATATTCCATTTTCTGTTTCATTCCAAAAGCTCGTCCCTATGCGACGTCACTTCCGGGGAGAAGTAACCAACTTTGACAACCAAAAAGGATATGAAGATGAAATCTTGGAAGGACAAAATATATTGCGCTTTTTCTCAGGAGAATCCAAAGATTACAAATATGTAAAAATCCCCACAGCCCGGTGAGATAGGCACTTTAACGAGAACATTAACCTACTACGGTTCCGGTTTGAGCGTGGACACGCGTAATTTGACAACACACGTTTCACGCGGGACCTAACATGTTGCTAAGCGGAAACTGCGAAGTTACTAACGCCAAACGGCATTGTTTCTTCGCGACAACATCGCGTTGTGGGGTTTGTCAGCGAAATGGCCGATCAGAAAAGAACTGTGGAGTTCTTAGCTTCACTTGACGAAGATTTAATTGTGTATAAAGATCAGTTATAAACATGACAACATTTGCTTTGAAAATTTGGCGCTCGTTTCAAATTGAAACAATACCGTTTGGCCTTAGTAACGTTAGTTTCCGCTTAGCAACATGTTAGTTTCCCGTGTGAAACGTGTGTCGTCAAATTACGCGTGTCCACGCTCAAACCGGAACCGTAGTATTTAGTACATTTACACAAACTGTTTTATTACAGTTCAATCATTCTTTTGTAAACTTCTATACACTCGTTTTCCAAATTCATCTCGCTGATTTTACGACCCTTGAACGAAGATGGCGGGTAATGAGCTCCTGAGCTCTTGAGGGTGTCTCCATTTTATCCATCTAAAAAATACAAACAATATTTTGGATTGCTGCTATTTCGTTTATAGTAACTGTATGTATGTATAACAAAGCGCAAACTAAGATGCATGTAAACTGGCGAGATCTTAAGATAAATAAAACCACTCAATTGCTACGTTGACTTGGGCGTTGGCTCAAAGCAAAAATACAATTAAAAATTTTTGAAATACCTGGGATAAAGGTGATTGAGTATACGGTGCAGAAATTTCATTTTTTTTCAAAAGTTTTCTTCGTCGTTTCTTCGCTGGCAATGTCCACAAGACAGGATCTTTACTTGCTAGATTTCAAGAAGTTAATGTTTTTTTCATCATCATCATCATCATCATCATCATCATCATCATCATCACCACCATCATCATCATCACCACCACCACCATCACCATCACCATCATCACCGTCATCCTCACCACCACCATCATCGTCATCACAACCATCACCGTCATCCTCACCACCACCATCATCGTCATCACAACCATCACCACCACTCCCACCACCATGTCCAGCTCTTCTGACACTAACCTTTCATCCTTCGTGATCCACCATCGACACACTATATAAATAATAATTATAAAATTTACCAGTTTGAGATTTCCCGTTTTCTGATATTCCCAATTTATTGAAAAATCTTCGTTTTCCGGAAGTTGCCGATTTCTGAGAATTTCTTGCCACAAGAGGGTTTGTATTTTCCGAATCTTCAATCTAAAAATTACAAAAATAAGAAAACTGTAACCAAAGCGTTGTAGAGGTGTCATCATACATATGTTCTTTATGCAATGTTGACTTGCAAACGATACACGGCGACTCCTTGGCAAGTTGCTAAAAATTCGCATTTTAAATATCGAACTTCACATAACATGAAGTTTACTTAGAGTTAGTTGTTCTGACTTTCAATAGAATTGCAAGTCAACATGCAATGTTGCTGTCAATATTGGAAGGTCGCGCAGGAAAGAACATCCGGTTTGACTGTAACAGACTTGGACTGGGCATTGTGCCAGTTTGCCTTAGAACAATGAACAGCCATTGTTCTACAACACTCAGCTATTGTTCTATAGCACAATGGCCAGTCCAAGACTGATATTTAAACTCGATCCTCGTGAGGATAAGCTTACCAAGACAGATAAAGAAGCTGACGATGGCGAAGGAAGCATGTTTGCTTTAGATTGGCGGCAGCGACCAGTTTTCCTAAAAGCAAAAAAGAATAAATGATATTATTTGTGACAAGCTCGTTTGGCATTCAGAGTTTTATCAGTGATTTGATCAACGTTTTAAGTTTCTCCCCACCAAATCCAATAAACACACAAACCTTTAGACAAATGTAAATACTACATACAGTACCTAAGTTTCGTAACTGAAACTGGAGTAAAGTCGTCTTCACTCATCAAATCATTGTTCACTTTCTTTGACTTCGCATGCAACTCTTTTATCTAGAAAACAAACAGTACAGCTTACAGTAAATTATCTTTTAAGCGCCCTGGGGAGAGGGTTATCTTTTTCAAGCATCTTTGAGAAGCGGTGGTTTACACACAAACGATATATTAGGCACGTTTGCGAGCCAACCTCGTACCGGAGATAATACCCTGGGTACGAGGTTGGTTTGCGAGCTTGGTGTGATGTAACGTTAATTTTACTAAGAAAACTGATGGGAAAAACTAACTTCTTTCAAAGATAAGTCGCTACTGTTTCTTTTCAATGATTTTGCTTTGGCACTGCCAGTCTTTTTCCCGCTTTTTACCAATCCACTACCAGTTATCGGAGTGACGTCGATCTCAACTCTGTCATTGGTTGGCAAATTGAAACTCTAATAAAAAAAAATAATATAAAGCTGACCTGTTACCCTGTTACACAGTGCAATTCTAATGCACAATTAATAGACGATTATTATAGTGTGTTCTTAGAGAACGCCTTCAAAAGAAAATTCACCAGCACCACGAACACATACCTCGACCTCGACGGGTTTGTAAACATTATCCACATCACTAGAAAACAAAACAGCAAACATGATTACAATCATACAGCTGAAAACAGATTTTAGATTGACAAAATTGGAGTGAAAGAACGACAGTACCAGAATGCTAGACTAGTCTAACACTTTGAAGCCTGAAGACGAGTCTTTAGTATTCACTTCTGGCTATAATTACGCCAGACGATTTTATTCAGCACAGGGAGAGGTCCAGGCCTCAACGTGTTAAAACCTAGTCTTTAGTATTTTCTTCTGGCTAACGCCAGACGATTTTATTCAGCACAGGGAGAGGTCCAGGTCTCAAAGTGTTAAAACCTATCTCTTTAACACTTTGAAGCCTGAAGACGAGTCTTTAGTATTGTATTCTGGCTAACGCCAGACGATTTTATTCAGCACAGGGAGAGGTCCAGGCCTCAAAGTGTTAAAACCTATCTCTTTAACCCTTTGAAACCTGAAGACGAGTCTTTAGTATTTTATTCTGGCTAACGCCAGACGATTTTATTCAGCACAGGGAGAGGTCCAGGCCTCAAAGTGTTAAAACCTATCTCTTTAACCCTTTGAAACCTGAAGACGAGTCTTTAGTATTTTATCTGGCTAACGCCAGACGATTTTATTCAGCACAGGGAGAGGTCCAGGCCTCAAAGTGTTAAAACCTATCTCTTTAACCCTTTGAAACCTGAAGACGAGTCTTTAGTATTTTATTCTGGCTAACGCCAGACGATTTTATTCAGCACAGGGAGAGGTCCAGGCCTCAAAGTGTTAAAACCTATCTCTTTAACCCTTTGAAACCTGAAGACGAGTCTTTAGTATTTTCTTCTGGCTAACGCCAGACGATTTTATTCAGCACAGGGAGAGCTCCAGGCCTCAAAGTGCTAATGTATGAAAAAACCCACCAATAAGCTGTACAATGAGGTCATATATTACATAAAAATCCATCACTTAAACAGAGATACGTGTTTTTGCAAACGTTATTTATAAATTTCATCCTTTATAAGTACAATCAATGTCAATCATACCTGCTAGTGCAGTCATTTTCCAGAGCCTATATGAGAATAAGAACAGCATGCAATATATAAGATTACATAGAAAATATATGGTTTAACAACTGTAGAAGTATCTATAGATATAGAGTACAAATATAGTTACCATGGTAATAATGACGTGAAAATATTGGTATATATTCTAAATCGTCATAACACGCATAACCTTATAGTAAGGTTTGATATACTGCCGAAACAGAGAACGTAGGAGTCTAACGTTTCGAGCGATTTCTCTCTGACCAAGGGTCCTCCTTTGCTCCAAACATTAGACTCCTACGTTCTCTGTTTCGTCAGTATACCTAACCTTACTATATTTCGATTGTTGTTTCAACACTGCCTACGCAGCACGCTACTTTTAATAACCTTATATACGTGATCATTACATACCGACTTCTCATCACTGGATTCACTGCTAGCTGACTTCAAACGTTTGACTTCCATTTTCAACTCGTCATGTATTCTCTTCATGTCTTCTTTTTCTTTCATAATACTTTCCATTTTAGTTTCATACTCTAATTTCTTAGTTTTAACAATCTCTAGACCATCTCTCAATGCTTGCATCGCTGAATCTTTCTTAGTTGTTTGTTTCTTTACTTCCTTTTGTAACTTAACAACTTCCGTCTCAAGTTCAAACACTTTAATTTTAAGTCTCTCAATTTGATCTTCCAAATTATCTTTCCAATTACTTGAAGCTTCTTCCGATGCATTTTTTTCTTCAAGGATCTTGTTTAAATTCTCAGTTTCTTGACGAAGGTCACTTAACTCGTTTTCTTTCATTGCAAGATTTTTCTCCATTTGGGCTAAAACGTCTTCTTGTTCCTCCAAACCAATTTTCATTCGTTCCGTTGCGGACTCCCAATTGACGTTGACTACAAGAGAAAAACAAGAAAAACAAACTAAATATATATATATATATATTTTTTATCAGTGTTTTCAGCTTGAGTTGGAAAAACAAACTAAATATGCATATATATATATATATATATATATATATATATATATTATCAGTGTTACAAGCTGTCGTAAATTCAACTCAGAGAAAAACTCTGAGCTCCAGACGAACAAGTACCAGGCGTATAAATATCAACAACCTCGGTGTCTACCATCTGAGTTCCAGTGGCTCAATGCTGAGAGCGTCCAGCTGGCATTTCGGAAGGTTGTGGATTCGAGTCCCGTCTGCATGGAGCTCAGAGTTTTTCTCTGAGTTGAACTTACGACAGCTTGTACAGCAAAAACATACGAAAAAACTTTATATGGTTATTCCAAGGGCACTGTACAATAAAAAGGGTATTCTACGAACAATAACGCAACAAACCTTTTAAAATTTCTTCTCGTATTCGTTTTTCCATTTCATCCTTCAGTTGACTGAGATCCTTTTCGTTATCCTGCTGTTCCTTGCGAGCATCATCAAAATCTTTTCTTAGCTGCATGATCTCACATTCTTTACCACGACAAGCGTCTTTCAGTGACTTGTCCTGACTTTCGAAATGTTCCAATTTTTGGTTGCGTAGCTGAACAGTGGCTTGTACGTTGGCTAGATCTACCAAGGCCTGTCAAGACACACAATAACATTTATTAAAACACATATAGAGTGTTCGTTGAGGTTTGTCTACATTGAACATAGGTAGCAGAAGATCCAACAAGCTTATTATTTATAAAAGTATAGAGGATGAGCGACCAGGTAGAGACATATTTAAAAAAGGTAAAACGTTCTCTGACCAAAGATTTTAATGACGAGCTTTCGACTACCAGAACTGTAGCCTTCAAAGCTTATTACTACTAAAAGTTAATCTGTTGTTTTATTTCCATATTTTTAACTGTTTCGCTTCAAACTTCAGGAGAAGCCTTCAGGAGAATTTCGGAAATTCAAATGTCTAAAGTAGATCCTTGATATTTTTCACGTACCCAGAATTAACTACGTAATATGCTCCCCAGTGCTTTGCATACAGTATAGAGTATACTAACTATATATTACTGTAAAGGACAATCCAAAACTCATTAATAATTCATGAAGAAAACACAAAGGAAATCAGTACCGTGTCGGTGTTTGGATATCGGAGGAAGAAATTACATAAATTAAGCAAACTTTCATCTTGATTTTCTCTTAAAATACTGATTTGTTTTAGATGCTATATCAAACACTCGGAGGAGTGTTTCATTAGGATATCCAAACACCTCGAAGTTTGTTCAAAAACCTCGGCTTCGCCTCGGTTTTCAACAAACGTCTCGGTGTTTGGATATCCTGATGAAACACGCCTCCTCGTGTTTGATATATTACGTCAAATTATCCTCAAATACTCATGTAATATCATTTATATTTAATTACCTTATCGAAATCTGCTTTTAGTCCGTCAGTAATTTCAGTCAATTCTTTAATTTTGACTTCACGTCGAAGAAGTTCCTGTTCTTTTAGCTCACTTGAATTCTTTAACTCCTACAACGAAATCAAGATAGAATTAGATTACAGCTCCAATTGTCTGATAGAAACCATTTTATATAGGCAACTAATTTGAATACTTTTATAAGCATTTATTCGTTTGTGTGTATGCAATTCAAAGGAATCTCTGCTTCATAACGAGGCCAGAAAGGCTCATTTTGATGCACATAAAAGACTATTTAAAGTGTCGGCCATTATGAAAGTGGTCTATAGCAGATCTATTCAGAAAATTGTTAGTAGCAACTCTTGAAAAACTGTAGCAACTCCAGCCCGTTGCGTTTGTGACGACTATAACACGGTTATTCAATAAGATATACATACTTGTCACTCGAAAACGCCTGTGGAGAAGGTGGAAACTGGCGTTGGAGTGCAGATACTGACTGTACTCAACCGACTAAAATAACAATAGTAATAATAACGTGTTACTCCGAGTGACGAACCATACCGGACAAGTAGAGAAAACTCTACTTGGCTCAACTGGAATTCGAACCCGCGACCTTCGGTTTACTAGTCCGATGCTCTACCAACTGAGCTACAGGTCAAGTTGGGAGGCTCCTAACAATACGTAGTACATAGGCTATTTGATATTTCAAAACAGACTAGTTTCTTGAATATCTAGACAACAGTCTTCATACATGATGATTTAGAGTTTTCTCTACTTGTCCGGTATGGTTCGTCACTTGGAGTAACACATTATTATTCTCCGAGTTCACACAATAATCACAACACCAACTAGTTTTTCTACTAACCTCTGCTTCAGTTTTTGTATCTTTTAAAACATTTTCGTTCTCTTCCAGTTGTTTCTCAAGATTTAACTTTAATTGTTCATATTCATCCACTTGCTTTTTTAATTCATCTTCGCGTTGTCTCAGTTTCACTATTTCATCTTGATTTTCTTTGTCTTTGCTGGTAAGAATTTCCACCTCTCCTTCAACAAACTTCAGATTTTCCAACACCTCATCGTTTTCTTTAGTTTTGGCAATCAACGCAGATTCCTTCTCCTTCAACTGAACATTCAATTGTTTAATTTCTCTTTCATTGTCAATGCCATCCTTGTTTTCATTGGTTAACAGTTCATGCTTCACTCTTAACTCGCTCAACTCTTTTTCTCGTTCTTGTAGATCTTCTCTGGCATCTTTCAAAGAGTTCTCCAATCTAGCAATGATATTATTCTTGTCAATAACCTGGGAATTCTTCCTATCCAACGCACTTGTTGTTTCTTCTAGACGTTTCTCCAGTTGCTTCAAAAGATTACTGTTTCCTGTAGTTTTTGTTGGAGTTGCACATCTACCTCCTTGAACCTTTTTCACTGACATCAATTGAGTCGTTTTGGCTTCCAGTTCAACTTTGCAATCTTTAACAATCCTTTGCAGACATTCAATTTTTTCATCACGTTCACGAAGTTCTTTCTTAAATCTTTCACTTTCTTTCGATTCACGATCTTCCATTTCCTTCATTTTTTGTTCCAGATAAACAGACAAATAATAAAAATATATCCTGCTGTTCTCAACCACTTATCTACGCTAATATGATTGTGTACGATTCTGTATAATTTTGTATGAATCTGTCTACTTCGTTACCAAGTACACACGTAAAAATCTCACAGCTTGTCAACAGGATGTGTTCGCAACAGGTCCGTAGCAAGGCTGAGAACAAGTTGTAACAATGCTGTTCATTCAAGAAGCTGCTACAACCTTGTTAGCATCAACCTGTTAACAACTTGTTGAGTGCAGAGCGGTAACAGGTTGTTGGAACAACTTGTCATCAGTCTGTTGGAGTCATCAGCCTTGTTACAAGTTGTCAACAACCTGTTACAGACATGTTAACAAGACTGGGACAGCCAGTGCGAACACATGACGGTGACAGCCTGTTGAACAGCCTTGTAACAACTTGCTTGCAGGTCTGTAACAGCTTGCGCGTTTTTACGTGTGTAGTACAAAAGTTAAAGACATGATTGTGCGCTAACCACTGTGCCAATCACACCATTACTTATGGTAATCTGAATGTCAGAGCTTCTTCCGCACTCGCGAACGGAAACTGGGCACTAGGAACGGAGGGCTCTGCTTGCGCGCCTGTTTTTCTACACTTTTAGAGAAGAAACCCAAAATATCATGCATAAAGAAAGTTATTTCTAAAACAAAAAAGTCTTTCCTTTAATACCTGAACTTTCATTTTCTCCTGATGCAAGAGAAGACTCGAGACCCACTCATCGTCACCATCTTGAACGGCGCAGTCAACTCGAGGACGCTTTCTACTCTTCTTAACAGACTTGGTTAAAAGATCCATTCTTTGCTCATACAAATCTTCATTCATACGTTGGCTTTCAAGAAATCGCTCACTAAATAATTAACAACCAACACTCAAGGTAAAACACAAACACTTCAGGATCAAGCGCATGCAAGTTATAGCTTCAAAAAGTAATAACATTACAGTCAAACTGGATGTTCTTTACCGCACTACCTTGCAATATTGACAGCAACATTGCAATGTTGACTGCAATCGGTAGACGGCGACTTCTTCGCAAGTTGCTAAAAATTCGCATTTTAAATATTGAACTTCACATAATATGACGTTTACTTAGAGTTAGTTATTCTCACTTTCAATAGAACTTCATATTATGTGAAGTTAGATATTTAAAATGCGAATTTTTAGCAACTTAGCCGTGTACCGATTGCAATCAACATTGCAACGTTGCTTTCAATATTGCAATGTTGCGCGGTAACGAACATCTGGTTTGACTGTAATTGATTTGCGTCGCGTGTTCTGGTTAGTCCTAAATAAAACAAAAACAAATTCTGTTGTTCTTATACTTAAAAAGAACAGGGTCGTCAGGTCGGGTAGAACTCGATTCAAATTTGCGCAAGTGTTGCTACAAGTTGTCTCGCATGATGATTTTGACCACAGTGCACACAGCCTGATCACGCAACGTCCATACGTGTTGTGCAATACAAGTTGCATGCACAATCGTACTATGTAAAACAGGTCCTTACACACTGGGCACAACTTGCGTGCAACGCGAGAGTAAAATATAAACAATGGAAAACTGTGATAGTAGTCTGTAGTGCTATAAATTACTTGTAATCATTCTCTATTTCAACCATTTGCTCTGACATTTCCTGGCAAACTTCTTCTCTTATTTTTACTTCAATCAACACCATATTCTTCTTCTCTTCAATAAGTTGAGCTTGAAGAACATCAATAACTGCTTCAAGTTCCTGCAACAATAAGAAGCTAATTTAAAAACGTTAAGGGTTTTTAAAAAAAGTTATCAATTTGCCAGTTAACCACCCAGAACCTAGCTGCTTCAAAATTAAATCTCTCTGCACAATATGCCTAGATCTCTTTTTACTAAAAACATTCCACCAACACACTGTCGACTTTACCTGGTATGTATGTTCTTTAATGTCAGTTTTCTCCTCCTCTGCTAAAGGAGCCAGCTGTGTCTCGTTCAGTTCAGTCTGTGCTTTATTACCAGCTGGAGTTGATAATGAACCATCAACCCAAGCTACAGATGAGCGAGTAGATCTTGGAAGAACATGGGGGTCACGAGTTTCAACTTGTGGTGCTTGAACCATGGTTGTTACCTTGGAAAGAAAGATTTTTGACAGAACAATTGATATTGGTCATCATAGAATATTCTGTAAGTAAATTGTTTGAACTTACAGTTGAAGTACCAGACTGAGTTTGTATAAGTACCATTAAATTTGATCATGGTCTTAATTACCAGATCTTGAAGGGTTTTTTATAGACAATCAACTGGTCGTTTTGTGAAAATACAGTCATGCAGTATAAATGGGAACCCAATCTTCACGATGATCACCCCTAATCTCTAACGAAGCCTGAAGAATGTACAGTGTAGTATCTGATCAGAATATTGAAACATTAAGCTACTGTATGTTCAAAATTTTTTAAGAGCTCTGCTCAAAACATTAAGTTTTTCATCCAAATCTTGGTGCAGTTCACCACCTTGTTTATTTAAATGTCAAATACACTTAGCTTACAGTTAATGATGTCACACTACCTTCTTGGCAATTGCTGAGAACTTCAAGGCATGTAATGTTTCATCAAAAGCAGATGCACATTGATTTACATTTACAATCATCGATGCTTTGCCTTTGCCACAAAAGAATCCTTGAAACAACCGAGTAAGCTTGCTTTCCCGAAATGGAATGTTCTTTGGATTGTTTCTAGATAGCAATGTAGGAAAAAACAAATTATTTATTTAATTCCCAATTTTAAGAATTGTTTAACTAGTAATACATGTATTAGATTCATTACTCCTTTTACCTGTAGTTTAAGTAATATATGACAGTGATGTAAAATCATAAAATTCTCTCATGTTGGAAACTTACATGTGGTTTTGATTGTATCTTAATAACGCAACACATTTTCCCAAAGTCATGATGGAGGTGTTGATATTTCCAGCTTCCTTCAAACGTTCACCAGTGTTTTGTGTCTTAGTATACCTCTCAGACCCAGCCAGATCAACGAAGGACAACCTTTTATTCAACAAAAGTTAGTTTACAAAGCCAGGTAAGATAATAAAGGAGAAATTCTTACTCAATTGCCTTGGAACTCATGGCTTAATAATATTACTGTACTAATATTACTCTGATGAAGGGCTCTGCTTGAAATGTTATTAAAGCTACTGTATTCTCAGCAGTTTACTACTTTTTCAGTCTTTGCTCTTAATATTACTGTACCTGCTAACTCTTGCAACATGGGGTTCGTTTGTGTTGACCACTCTCAAAATTTTAAGCGTAAAAATACAATGGCTAAATGTGTTGAAAAAATACAATTCTTTTTATTAATTATATTAATACCAAACTGGCAAGTCAGCTTGGCTGTCACCTGCTGCAATACAGACCCAAGCAAAAATCATATATTTATAACTATTTTATTTTCACCTTCTACTGGAATTTTCATTCAATTTTGTTGATGCTATCTTTTGGTTTTTCCTCCCAATTTTCAAGAGCTTTTTAAAGAAGGAGGATAAAATTGTGGTTACCTAGCTGGTACTTGGAATTAAATTTTGTGTCCACAGTTAAATTAAAGTTACGGTATATACAGTATTTAAGAACTCAAGGAACATACCTGTAGTGCTTCTTCA
This sequence comes from Paragorgia papillata, assembly GCA_035771165.1. Lineage (NCBI taxonomy): Eukaryota > Metazoa > Cnidaria > Anthozoa > Scleralcyonacea > Coralliidae > Paragorgia > Paragorgia papillata. The sequence continues at coordinate 114,352 of JAWNZC010000401.1, forward strand.
GCATTATTTACATGAATTTCTGTCATACCTATAAGATTATAAATAAACTTAATATTAGACTCAGACTAAAATATATAAAGGCCTACATGTATACCTAAAGGTGTCAAATTTGAACATTCAGTTTAATTATTGTATTGTTAATTTTAATTACTGTAAGATATTGTAAATAATTTACTGTAAATAATTGTTACCTTTAATATAGGGGTTGCCTTTCCTGTCATCTCCAACTTTTAACACTGTTCTTTTCTTATTTTTTCCAAGGGAAATTGGCTCCAGCAGATCATAAATGTTTTCATTGTAAATCTCGGCAAAGGAGATCCAAACAGAAAATTGAATTGGTCCCTGGAAATCCACATCAACACTAGTGGCATCCAAAATTGAGGAGAAATCTATGGCATCAAACCCAAACAAAAAAATGAGTACCATAACATTAGCTAGAAAGTATGGTGTACCAGCATCTCAGCCCCCTGGATACAGCCCTGACATTCTTTAATAGTCAGCTAAGCCTGAATTACCATCAATCACATCTAATGATGGACATGACTGTTGATAAAAAAACAATGCCTATGCCAGCGTAAAACATTAACGTTTCCCACTGAGGTTTCTTTTAGCTAAACCAACCACCCTAAGACCGCTTAAACGTCATTGGTTGAGTTAAATAGAAACCTGTCACGTGCTCCTGGGAATTATTGCTGAAGTTTGACATTAGCAGCTAGAATCGATGGTATTCAGTGATAATTCAGTTTGGCAAACAAACACAAAGCTAGAAGATCAAATTAATTCAGTGTTTTAATACCTTTAATACTGGATTGTTCTTGTGACATATCCTGAAGTGACAAATCAGTACTGCTGACACTGTTATGATATGTCTGAAATAATAAATACAATTATACCACAATGCTTACACTATAATATACATGTATATAATCCCCTTGGTCTAATCTCAAAGATATTATATATTGAAATAAAAATAGCCTGCTGCATGGGCAGTGTTGAAACAACAATTGAAATATAGTAAGGTTAGATGTACTGTACTGCCGAAACAGATAACGTAGTACTCTAACATTTTGAGTGAAGGCCGGCCCAGTAGCTTCATCAGACAGAAATGTAAATGTGTAAACAAACACTCTTTACATCATTTCTCTCTGACAAAGGGCCTTCGCTTGAAACATTAGACTCCTACTGTATGTTCTCTGTTTTGGCAGTATATCTAACCTTACTATATTTCGATTGTTATTATATATTATTAGGGTGAATCACTTACTGGCACATCAATTAACGACAGTAACATCTTTTTCTTGCTCTCTTCTCGCTCTTCTTGTATACTGCTCAGTTTCACAACATCACAAAACATTCTTGGTTTGAGATTTGAACGCACATAGTTTTGCTCTTTAAAACTGTTGAAAAGAATATTTATCGTTCTTGGAAGTACTCCCACATTTTTACCATTGCCAAGAATCGTGTATGTCTAAAATGACAACAAACATATTGTCAAAGTTTCATAGGTTTCTGACTGGATGAATTTCTGTATTATTTCAATAATGGATCAATTCAACTATTATACCTTATACTGTATAATTGCCTTATTTAAAAATCCCCACTAGATTTGGGCAAGGAATTCTCGAGCAATGTGAACTGAATTAACCCTTACTCAATTTAGTTAACAAGGCAATTCTATAATAATTACCAAATATGGACATCATAAGTTTGCTATGAAAAATTATTAACCAGGAGATCTGGCCAAACAGAAAATAACACTAAATTTCAATGAATAAAAATAAATATTAAAAATTAAGATTTAGTGTTCTGCAGTTAAGTCCTTTTTTTGACTTTCTGATAACTAGAATGGCTATGTGAATATAAACATGGTCCTTAAAATATAAAACATGAGAGTGAATTTGGAAGAATTCAAAAATTAAAATATGTCAGTATTTACTTACTTTTCCTGCGTTTGTTACGCCATAACTGAACACTAAACAGTTCTGTCCATCAATAAAATCTTTCACAACATTAAAAGACGTATCCTCAAAGAAGGATTTCTGACTTGTATCGGGTCCAAACACACGAGAAAAGCTAAAACGATGCACAGTTTCTGCACTGATTGTGTTTCGCGATTGATGTTTGAATGTAAACGAAGTCTTTGGCGGATGCATCAAAACAGACGATGAATTCACTATTTCTAAACACCCTTGAGACTCTCCAGCTGTAATTTCTTTATTCGTAAACGGTCTTACTCTTAAATAAACCTTTACCGGTTCTCTCTCTCCACAAACTTTGCCAGTATTTATAACCGTTGTAGCTGTCTCGAAATCACGCAAGAGATTCTTTTTAATTTCATCAAACGTTTCCTCCACCGGTTCTGGCTTCCCGTTGTATTCATTAAAAATGTCCTCGAAGACGCTAACGTCGGCCATGGTTAAAAAACCCCGCGATAAGTCTTTTAAAACTGAAGATAAAATACTTTCTTTGTCAACTCCTTTTGATTTCGAACACACTTCACATCACTTTGGTTTGAAAATGAACCGAAGGACATTCCGTGATTCTCATTGGTTGATTTTATGGTTGAGCCCAGACCTCCGCTCCGACGCCAGCAACGAAATTATGAGCGAAATAAAAGAAACAGATGAGAGTAAAAGAAAAGAAAAGAAAAGAAAAGAAAAGAAAAGAAATGAAAAGAAATGAAAAGAAAAGAAAAGGAAAGAAAAGAAAAGAAAAGAAAAGAAAAGAAAAGAAAAGAAAAGAAAAGGAAAGAAAAGAAAAGAAAGAAAAGAAAAGAAAATGAAATTCCAAATATTTTCAAATATTTTTAAGTCTAATATTTTCAAACTAATTGTGGTTCAAATATGAAACAAAAAAATGTTTTGTTGATTTGCACTGACCTGACTTGGAGACTCGTAATATACAGTACAAAGAGACCACAATAATTATACAACTACTAGCAACATTAGAAAAAGATTATACTACTATAGCAATAAATCTGAATGAAAATTAATTTTACATAATGTAATTTATACAAGACTATAGAGTACACCTCTAAATTATTACGTTCATCCTTCACCAGTTTGCAGTAATTTCAATGCTTTCTGTAAATTATCAATAGCTGTTGGTACATCCTCATATTGTAAGGCACTTGAAGCATACTTGCAATACTTTTGAGCTTTGGTGTAATCTGTTGCTTCCAAATGGACTCCAGATGTCATAGAAGGACTAGGAGTTTGATGAGCCTATTAACATAATTAATTAATTAATTCTGAACCACTCATTAGCCAATCATAAAGCAGTATTTTGAAGGACTACACACTTGGGAAAATAATATTATATTTTTTACTAAGAATTGCACTTACTGATGGCTGTTGTTGTTCAGGCTGTACATGATATTGCATTGGAGAAGGAGTCATTCCACCACCAGTAGCTGCTGGAGGATACACAACTGATGGTGGAAGGTTCGGCATTGAGCTTGGTGGTTGTATTGGATAAGGTAAACCAGAAGCTCCTGCAGTATTTGTGATGTCATCACCACCATCACCACCAGCAGGGCCAGGCATAGGAGTTTCACCTTTCTTAAGACAATTATTGATATACGCTGCCTTCCACTTGGCATATTTTCTCTGAGCAATAATCTTTTAATTGAAATATTTCAATTTAGATATGTAATTAAAGAACAAAAATACAGTCAGGATATCTAACTACAGTACAACTAAGTCTTGCTATAGCACAGGATAAAGACTGACTATATAGCTCTAAGTTCATGTACACGTTGCACAGTAACTTCATCAACTTCATAATTTAGGCAAAAGCCCAACCTCGGCAATAGCTACCAAGTTCAATTTACGAGATTGGGTTGTGACTTTATTACTTACCTCATCATTCAATTCACCAAAAACTGTAAGAATGTCAAATATAAGAGAAGCAGAATAAAAAGATTTCACAACGTTCCTAGAGAAAAACATTAAAACACCCATGTAAAATTAACCATACAATTTTTTTGTTTGACTCCAGTAGAAAGGGATTTGCAACTTACTTGTTAAAACGTGCTGCCCTGTCTTCAGTATCTGCCCACAAAAAAAGCTGCATTCCTTTATTTTCTAAATGAGCCTGGCCAACAATATCATTAGTAATGGCTTCCTGACTCTGGTGATTCTGTTTACTCTGTCGTATTAAAAAATATACAAGCCATTGAATATTACATGTAACCCATTGCTACCTAGGATGTCTGTTCATAAACAATAAAGGGGTAATTTTTGGCCAGCTGAGCAGGCTAACTGCACTGGTGTGTGTATGTATGTGAGAGGGGGGGGGGGGGGGGGGGGGTGACCTAATAATTTATGGATACCTTATAAAGTTTTTAAAAGTACAATTGTTGCAAAAGATTTGTACATTTGATGGCTACTAACTTTGCTACTAAAGATGCTAATATTTCAACCTTCACCCGTATATTATTCACATAGAATATAAAAATATATAAGTTTTGAGAAACAAGTAGGGTCCCCCTCCTGCCTCCACTATGGACTTTCTCATTGCATTCTCTTTGAAAATACCAGATACATCAGCTTAAACTAGCCCTACCTTTTCAAGAACATCCATAAGATTCATCAGAAATGAAATATTCTCTTTAGTTTTATTTTTAATGCCAACTTGAACTGCATGATAGCGACCTAAATAATTTTTTTACAAAATTTTTAGTCTAACAAACATTGTATAAACATCTGATTTACATGATCCCAATATCGACAATTACATAAAGAAAAAAATATTCTTATTACTCCAGTATGCCACCACAGGATCTCGGTTTTCATACTCCTTTGCAAGTTTTAAAAACGGCTGAATTATTTTCAGACTATCAGGAATACTGGCAGCCATGTTGGATGTTGGTTCTGTTTACATGATTACGTCATTGTCGCCGTTGACAATGACGTCATAAACTGTATGGTGCATGATCATCATTGATGTATATATAGTATTAGTATATATTGAAGAAATATAAAATGGTTTTTCATGTTTATGCCCACGGGGTGATGAAAGAGTTAAAACCTGACTGACTACGTTAAGGCCGTACTATCGTACTACTAAGGAACAAATAAATGATCTTATAATTTTTACATGGTTATATCCGCATTATACCACACTGTATAAATATACAGTCTCACATGCTGTGTATTATATATACAGACTATTTATTACATAGTCTTTGTTACATAAATTCATTGTTGCTAATCGTGATGTACGTATGTATTCTCCCAAACGTTCACTCCAATAATCCGTTCCCAGTCTATCGACGACAACGCGCTGGTTAATGACGTCATTGCAGTAAATTCAGCACCAATGTAGTGTATCATTGTTTTCTGCCCACAATTTCGAGATATTTTCCTAGTTTATGGTGTATTTCAGTGATCACAAATCTCAACAACTACAGAAGCATCATGTCAAGTCAACTAGAAAGTATCCTTTGTAATAAAACACTCAAGAAATCAACTTCAAATCAGGCTTGCCAATACTGTATCATGTATGCTGTATGGCATGTTTTGTCAGTGATATTTTTTATTGTTATTATTTAATATGGTTATTTAAACATGATAGCGTTGTAAATGTCAGCCAGGAGCCGTGTGTGACGTAATTTAAAAAATCACTAGACATATAAATAACTAAATAAAACAGTAGCATCAACAGATCAGAAATATAAAGAAAAAATTGCATGATTCTAGTTTAAAAGATTGTGAAGTTTTCTCTTTACTTATGTATATAACCAATGTTGTAACTAGTCACATCAAAGTGAAGTCACAAGTTAAGTCAACCAGGTGCGAGCTGAGTCATTCTTGAAAGTGTCTGCTTGAGTCGAGTCAGTGGCTCTGCTTGAATAATTAAGTAAGTCGAGTTAGACAATTTGATCCAGTCAATTGGATCCAGTCAATTGGAATCACAAGTTTTGTCACACTGCTGACTGCAAATTATATGTTAAAGTCAACCACAAGAAATTAGAAAAATGAAATGAAGGTTCAGCTAACCTTTTAACAGCTAATTAAAATCCTGGATATTTTTTGTGTCTGTGGCTGCCTACAGTAGTTTCAATACACATGATCTCAAATTTTTCAGTTCTTGTATTTATATTTGTCCTTTACTCTATATTTATCTAAAACTCAGAACATTTATTCAACTTAAAGGTAAGATATTTTAATTAATAATACATTTTAACAATTTCTTTTATTTAAAACTAAGAATGTTTATGTCCGTTTATTTGGTTATAGTATATACAGTATATACACCTATTTTTAACAAGTCTAATCTTGAATTTTTGTTTAGTTTGCTGCTAAACAATTGCAAAGGAATGCTACAAAATGTGAAAAAGAAGAAAAAGCAGAGAAGGCTAAAATAAAAAAGGTGCTGTAGTTATTAGTGCAGTAGGGAACAAGAAAAAATCAGAATATGAATTATCTTGTAATTCCCACTCAAGCAGCCAATCAAAAATAATGTTTTTGTTTGTTTTCTAGGCTATAACAAAAGGCAACATGGAAGGGGCTAGGATACATGCAGAAAACTCAATCAGACAGAAAAGCCAAGTAAAATACACACTTGTGACAATTTATTTCTTATTTTGGATCATTTTCTGTTTTTTAGTTAAATTAAGATTAACTATTTGTTGTGTTATCTAGGCTTTGAATTATTTACGCATGAGTTCTCGAATTGACGCTGTTTCACAAAGAGTACAAACTGCTGTCACTATGAAACAGGTGACAGGCTCTATGTCAGGTGTGGTTAAGTCAATGGATGCAGCATTGCGGTCAATGAATTTGGAAAAGGTAAATAATTGTGCAGTTTTCTTAAATAGACTTATCCAGTTTTGAAATGATTCTTGATAGTTAAAGATGTTATTCTTGTAGGTCTCAGCTTTGATGGAGAAATTTGAGAAGCAGTTTGAAGATTTAGATGTCCAGTCTGGTGTGATGGAAAATGCAATGCATGATAGTGTAACTACTGCAATACCAACTGTATGTATTCTACATTTATTTATTTATTTATTTGTTTATTTATATATTTATGCTTGCTTGCTTGCTTGCTTGCTTGCTTGCTTGCTTGCTTGCTTGCTTGCTTGCTTGATTGCTTGCTTGATTGCTTGCTTGCTTGTTTGTTTGCTTGCTTACCTACCTACCTACTTACTTACTTACTTACTTACTTACTTACTTATTTACTTATTTACTTACTAGCTTACTTACTAGCTTACTTACTTACTTACTTACTTACTTACTTACTTACTTACTTACCTACTTACTTACATACTTACTTACTTACTTACTTACTTGTACTTACTTACTTACTTGTACTTACTTACTTACTTACTCATGTAATGTTTTAGAAATCTTAAATACTGATTTACTAGCCTTGTCGGGGTTTTTTCTTCATTTTGTCTTTTTAGGATAGTGTGGATCGACTGATGCATGAAGTTGCTGATGAGCATGGGTGAGCTACTTGTAATATTTATACTCTCTCTTTTTGTCCTAAGTTAAGCCTACCAACCCTATTTTGTTACTGTGGGAAAGTGTACTGATGAGTATCATACATGAATATGGTGATCTAACAGTGTTTTATTTCATTCTCATTGTGTAGGTTGGATGTAAACATGGAGTTGCCTTCCAGTCAGACAACTACAGTTGGTGGAGCATCTACAGCTTCAGTAGAGCAGGTATAAGATTATTTGGATAATTATAAGTAATAGCATAACATATAGGTTGATTATAGTGATTAAATGTACCCAAAAGCTGAGGGTTTAGTAAACCTCCGGAGGCTTGAGGGACATTTAATCACTAATCAACCAATCGAGATAGGCAAACACTTGTCTCTACTTCTCAATTGGGGGTGCTACCCGTGTACTCTACTCGAAATGTTTTAGGCAAGGTCCCATTGCATTGGGTAATGATATTCCCTCAGGAATTGTACCTTGTGCATAAACATTAGGTATGATTAGTTACTAATTGTACCTTATGCATAAAGATTAGGTATGATTAGTTACTAATCATACCTCATCTTTATGCATCGGGTTATTTCGATATTAAATGTGCATGTGGAAACAATGAAAACCAAGGTGGCTGTGATATTACTGGAGTAAGCACCTGTGTTCCCAATCATCCTCATCACAATGATTTCTGATTCTGAACACAATGTACTGATTGAAAAAAATTATTTTTTATTCAGGATGAACTGAGCCAAAGACTTGCCAAGCTAAGACAGTGATTTTGAAATGGACATTGTTAAAACCTAATTAATAAAAGCTTGCTGACCAATCAGGAAACCCTATCATTTTTTGAAGCAGCAGTGACAATTATATTATACAATAGTTACAACTCAGCATTTATATATCATGACCGTTATTATCTGTCAAAAATTGTTTTAATGTAGAAAATTTGTGAATGTAGAAAATTTGTGAATGTAGAGTTAGTTATATGCTGGAGGTTACTGTAATAATATGGATTATTAATTAATATTGCTCATTATTATTAGCTCGAAGGAAAAATATCTGACATACAGTACAACCTGTTCCTACTCTATATCTTGTTAGCTAATATTTGTTTAAAGAATGTTATGATGATTTTCATTCCATTCTGAACGGCGCTAGATGTAATGGATTTCTAAAACAAGTTGCGTCACGTTGGCATTGGTAACTTAGTTACGCGTCAAATACGGTTATGACGTCACGGATGGAATAGAAAATGGACGTTCTGTATGCCTTGTGTTTATATAACCTGACGCAAACACTGGAGTGAGGTTAGGAGAATTTAAAAATGAAAACTTTCGCCACAACAGGTCAGTTCTCCTAAATGTTCAAATTCTTGAGTTGCCAAGATAAACACTGGCGGCCATTTTCCACTTCATTTGATTATCATGCTCAATAAGACGACGCAATGACGCATAATTGTCAGTTGAGTGACTGCAATAGTGAAACACATATGGGCTGGGGTACTTTTTTAATCAGGTTAATTTTTTAAACTTTTGAAATAATGCAAAACTATGGCCATTTAGCACGATTAAGTCTCTCTCCTTGCAACAGAAATTGGAATAAGCCTTTACCCGATCCAAAACATTAATTTTTGGCAAAATATCGAACATTTTTCCCGATTTTTCAAGCAGGGCCGGGGTGGTCCAAAAATCTCAAAATTTTCAAGCAGGGCCGGGGTGGTCCAAAAATCTCAAAATTTTCAAGCAGGGCCGGGGTGGTCCAAAAATCTCAAAATTTTCAAGCAGGGCCGGGGTGGTCCAAAAATCTCAAAATTTTCAAGCAGGGCCGTGGTGGTCCAAAAATCTCAAAATTTTCAAGCAGGGCCGGGGTGGTCCAAAAATCTCAAAATTTTCAAGCAGGGCCGGGGTGGTCCAAAAATCTCAAAATTTTCAAGCTGGGCTGGGTGGTCCAAAAATCTCAAAATTTTCAAGCAGGGCCGGGGTGGTCCAAAAATCTCAAAATTTTCAAGCAGGGCCGGGGTGGTCCAAAAATCTCAAAATTTTCAAGCAGGGCCGGGGTGGTCCAAAAATCTCAAAATTTTCAAGCAGGGCCGGGGTGGTCCAAAAATCTCAAAATTTTCAAGCAGGGCCAGGGTGGTCCAAAAATCTCAAAATTTTCAAGCAGGGCCGGGGTGGTCCAAAAATCTCAAAATTTTCAAGCAGGGCCGGGGTGGTCCAAAAATCTCAAAATTTTCAAGCAGGGCCGGGGTAGTCCAAAAATCTCAAAATTTTCAAGCAGGGCCGGGTGGTCCAAAAATCTCAAAATTTTCAAGCAGGGCCGGGGTGGTCCAAAAATCTCAAAATTTTCAAGCAGGGCCGGGGTGGTCCAAAAATCTCAAAATTTTCAAGCAGGGCCGGGGTGGTCCAAAAATCTCAAAATTTTCAAGCAGGGCCCGGGTGGTCCAAAAATCTCAAAATTTTCAAGCAGGGCCGGGGTGGTCCAAAAATCTCAAAATTTTCAAGCAGGGCCGGGGTGGTCCAAAAATCTCAAAATTTTCAAGCAGGGCCGGGGTGGTCCAAAAATCTCAAAATTTTCAAGCAGGGCCGGGGTGGTCCAAAAATCTCAAAATTTTCAAGCAGGGCCGGGGTGGTCCAAAAATCTCAAAATTTTCAAGCAGGGCCTGGGTGGTCCAAAAATCTCAAAATTTTCAAGCAGGGCCGGGGTGGTCCAAAAATCTCAAAATTTTCAAGCAGGGCCTGGGTGGTCCAAAAATCTCAAAATTTTCAAGCAGGGCCTGGGTGGTCCAAAAATCTCAAAATTTTCAAGCAGGGCCGGGGTGGTCCAAAAATCTCAAAATTTTCAAGCAGGGCCGGGGTGGTCCAAAAATCTCAAAATTTTCAAGCAGGGCCGGGGTGGTCCAAAAATCTCAAAATTTTCAAGCAGGGCCTGGGTGGTCCAAAAATCTCAAAATTTTCAAGCAGGGCCGGGGTGGTCCAAAAATCTCAAAATTTTCAAGCAGGGCCGGGGTAGTCCAAAAATCTCAAAATTTTCAAGCAGGGCCGGGGTGGTCCAAAAATCTCAAAATTTTCAAGCAGGGCCGGGGTGGTCCAAAAATCTCAAAATTTTCAAGCAGGGCCGGGGTGGTCCAAAAAATCTCAAAATTTTCAAGCAGGGCCGGGGTGGTCCAAAAATCTCAAAATTTTCAAGCAGGGAGGGGTGGTCCAAAAATCTCAAAATTTTCAAGCAGGGCCGGGGTGGTCCAAAAATCTCAAAATTTTCAAGCAGGGCCGGGGTGGTCCAAAAATCTCAACATTTTCAAGCAGGGCCGGGGTGGTCCAAAAATCTCAAAATTTTCAAGCAGGGCCGAGGTGGTCCAAAAATCTCAAAATTTTCAAGCAGGGCCGGGGTGGTCCAAAAATCTCAAAATTTTCAAGCAGGGCCGGGGTGGTCCAAAAATCTCAAAATTTTCAAGCAGGGCCGGGGTGGTCCAAAAATCTCAAAATTTTCAAGCAGGGCCGGGGTGGTCCAAAAATCTCAAAATTTTCAAGCAGGGCCGGGTTGGTCCAAAAATCTCAAAATTTTCAAGCAGGGCCGGGGTGGTCCAAAAATCTCAAAATTTTAGGTTATTTTACATGACATTTACTCCTGTTTGCCATTACAACGCCGACAAGTCTAGGCAAATTTTGTTCGACAATTTGCTGATCGGCCGCAATATTTTCCGTGAAATTTTACGATTATTGCTAATCTACGAAATAATTACAACAGACAAATGCTTATACTCACTTTAGAAGTTGTTAGAGTCTAAATTTTCGTTGGTTTCGCTTATATATTGACAAATAAAAGCCACTTTCGTCTTGTTGAGATGCACGTTTTAGCCACTTATATAGATCAGTGGTAGTGGTTGTAGTCTGCGTAACTGGCGGTATTAGGGAGTTCGGGCGTAGGCGGTAGGCGGGCTACGCCTAAAAAAATTTAAAAAAATAGAAAGAACGAAGAAAGAAGAAAAAATAAAAAAAATTGTTTCTGCGCATGTCCAATCGCATGTCCAAAATTGTTTCTGCGCATGTCCAATACGCAATTTCATTTATCAATTTAATTTTTTTCCATTTAGTAAAATGTTTTAGAAAGAAAATTACTTATTTCAAGGTTTTTTTTATGCCTTATAACATTACCAGTCTTTACCGAGAAAAATGCGTCTCCCACAATTTCTTCTGACGTGTCAAGTTTGCTGTATAAATGAATTTCGTTTTTTGTTACTGTTGGTTCTGGCCATAGTTAAAGGCGGCATCAAAGTAAGAAATTACTTAACGAGCTTTGGATCTCGATGCAAACGTCTCCCATGCAACCAGTTCAAGTCCATCGACTATTACTGGAGTCTCCGCTGGGAAGGCTGAGAGGGTGGTTGAATTGCGAGAAGAGCACAAAATCCGGATGAGTGACTGCAATAGTGAAACACCTATGGGCTGGGATACTTTTTTCATCAGGTTAATTTTTTAAACTTTTGAAATAATGCAAAAGTATGGCCATTTAGCACGAATAAGTCTCTCTCGTTGCATCAGAATTGGAATAAGCCTTTACCCGACCGATCCAAAAGCAGGGCCGGGGTGGTCCAAAAATCTCAAAATTTTCAAGCAGGGCCGGGGTGGTCCAAAAATCTCAAAATTTTCAAGCAGGGCCGGGGTGGTCCAAAAATCTCAAAATTTTCAAGCAGGGCCGGGGTGGTCCAAAAATCTCAAAATTTTCAAACAGGGCCGGGGTGGTCCAAAAATCTCAAAATTTTCAAGCAGGGCCGGGGTGGTCCAAAAATCTCAAAATTTTCAAGCAGGGCCGGGGTGGTCCAAAAATCTCAAAATTTTCAAGCAGGGCCGGGGTGGTCCAAAAATCTCAAAATTTTCAAGCAGGGCCGGGGTGGTCCAAAAATCTCAAAATTTTCAAGCAGGGCCGGGGTGGTCCAAAAATCTCAAAATTTTCAAGCAGCGCCGGGGTGGTCCAAAAATCTCAAAATTTTCAAGCAGGGCCGGGGTGGTCCAAAAATCTCAAAATTTTCAAGCAGGGCCGGGGTGGTCCAAAAATCTCAAAATTTTCAAGCAGGGCCGGGGTGGTCCAAAAATCTCAAAATTTTCAAGCAGGGCCGGGGTGGTCCAAAAATCTCAAAATTTTCAAGCAGGGCCGGGGTGGTCCAAAAATCTCAAAATTTTCAAGCAGGGCCGGGGTGGTCCAAAAATCTCAAAATTTTCAAGCAGGGCCGGGGTGGTCCAAAAATCTCAAAATTTTCAAGCAGGGCCGGGGTGGTCCAAAAATCTCAAAATTTTCAAGCAGGGCCGGGGTGGTCCAAAAATCTCAAAATTTTCAAGCAGGGCTGGGGTGGTCCAAAAATCTCAAAATTTTCAAGCAGGGCCGGGGTGGTCCAAAAATCTCAAAATTTTCAAGCAGGGCCGGGGTGGTCCAAAAATCTCAAAATTTTCAAGCAGGGCCGGGGTGGTCCAAAAATCTCAAAATTTTCAAGCAGGGCCGGCGTGGTCCAAAAATCTCAAAATTTTCAAGCAGGGCCGGGGTGGTCCAAAAATCTCAAAATTTTCAAGCAGGGCCGGGGTGGTCCAAAAATCTCAAAATTTTCAAGCAGGGCCGGGGTGGTCCAAAAATCTCAAAATTTTCAAGCAGGGCCGGGGTGGTCCAAAAATCTCAAAATTTTCAAGCAGGGCCGGGGTGGTCCAAAAATCTCAAAATTTTCAAGCAGGGCCGGGTGGTCCAAAAATCTCAAAATTTTCAAGCAGGGCCGGGGTGGTCCAAAAATCTCAAAATTTTCAAGCAGGGCCGGGGTGGTCCAAAAATCTCAAAATTTTCAAGCAGGGCCGGGGTGGTCCAAAAATCTCAAAATTTTCAAGCAGGGCCGGGGGTGGTCCAAAAATCTCAAAATTTTCAAGCAGGGCCGGGGTGGTCCAAAAATCTCAAAATTTTCAAGCAGGGCCGGGGTGGTCCAAAAATCTCAAAATTTTCAAGCAGGGCCGGGGTGGTCCAAAAATCTCAAAATTTTCAAGCAGGGCCGGGGTGGTCCAAAAATCTCAAAATTTTCAAGCAGGGCCGGGGTGGTCCAAAAATCTCAAAATTTTCAAGCAGGGCCGGGGTGGTCCAAAAATCTCAAAATTTTCAAGCAGGGCCGGGGTGGTCCAAAAATCTCAAAATTTTCAAGCAGGGCCGGGGTGGTCCAAAAATCTCAAAATTTTCAAGCAGGGCCGGGGTGGTCCAAAAATCTCAAAATTTTCAAGCAGGGCCGGGGTGGTCCAAAAATCTCAAAATTTTCAAGCAGGGCCGGGGTGGTCCAAAAATCTCAAAATTTTCAAGCAGGGCCGGGGTGGTCCAAAAATCTCAAAATTTTCAAGCAGGGCCGGGGTGGTCCAAAAATCTCAAAATTTTCAAGCAGGGCCGGGGTGGTCCAAAAATCTCAAAATTTTCAAGCAGGGCCGGGGTGGTCCAAAAATCTCAAAATTTTCAAGCAGGGCCGGGGTGGTCCAAAAATCTCAAAATTTTCAAGCAGGGCCGGGGTGGTCCAAAAATCTCAAAATTTTCAAGCAGGGCCGGGGTGGTCCAAAAATCTCAAAATTTTCAAGCAGGGCCGGGGTGGTCCAAAAATCTCAAAATTTTCAAGCAGGGCCGGGGTGGTCCAAAAATCTCAAAATTTTCAAGCAGGGCCGGGGTGGTCCAAAAATCTCAAAATTTTCAAGCAGGGCCGGGGTGGTCCAAAAATCTCAAAATTTTCAAGCAGGGCCGGGGTGGTCCAAAAATCTCAAAATTTTCAAGCAGGGCCGGGGTGGTCCAAAAATCTCAAAATTTTCAAGCAGGGCCGGGGTGGTCCAAAAATCTCAAAATTTTCAAGCAGGGCCGGGGTGGTCCAAAAATCTCAAAATTTTCAAGCAGGGCCGGGGTGGTCCAAAAATCTCAAAATTTTCAAGCAGGGCCGGGGTGGTCCAAAAATCTCAAAATTTTCAAGCAGGGCCGGGGTGGTCCAAAAATCTCAAAATTTTCAAGCAGGGCCGGGGTGGTCCAAAAATCTCAAAATTTTCAAGCAGGGCCGGGGTGGTCCAAAAATCTCAAAATTTTCAAGCAGGGCCGGGGTGGTCCAAAAATCTCAAAATTTTCAAGCAGGGCCGGGGTGGTCCAAAAATCTCAAAATTTTCAAGCAGGGCCGGGGTGGTCCAAAAATCTCAAAATTTTCAAGCAGGGCCGGGGTGGTCCAAAAATCTCAAAATTTTCAAGCAGGGCCGGGGTGGTCCAAAAATCTCAAAATTTTCAAGCAGGGCCGGGGTGGTCCAAAAATCTCAAAATTTTCAAGCAGGGCCGGGGTGGTCCAAAAATCTCAAAATTTTCAAGCAGGGCCGGGGTGGTCCAAAAATCTCAAAATTTTCAAGCAGGGCCGGGGTGGTCCAAAAATCTCAAAATTTTCAAGCAGGGCCGGGGTGGTCCAAAAATCTCAAAATTTTCAAGCAGGGCCGGGGTGGTCCAAAAATCTCAAAATTTTCAAGCAGGGCCGGGGTGGTCCAAAAATCTCAAAATTTTCAAGCAGGGCCGGGGTGGTCCAAAAATCTCAAAATTTTCAAGCAGGGCCGGGGTGGTCCAAAAATCTCAAAATTTTCAAGCAGGGCCGGGGTGGTCCAAAAATCTCAAAATTTTCAAGCAGGGCCGGGGTGGTCCAAAAATCTCAAAATTTTCAAGCAGGGCCGGGGTGGTCCAAAAATCTCAAAATTTTCAAGCAGGGCCGGGGTGGTCCAAAAATCTCAAAATTTTCAAGCAGGGCCGGGGTGGTCCAAAAATCTCAAAATTTTCAAGCAGGGCCGGGGTGGTCCAAAAATCTCAAAATTTTCAAGCAGGGCCGGGGTGGTCCAAAAATCTCAAAATTTTCAAGCAGGGCCGGGGTGGTCCAAAAATCTCAAAATTTTCAAGCAGGGCCGGGGTGGTCCAAAAATCTCAAAATTTTCAAGCAGGGCCGGGGTGGTCCAAAAATCTCAAAATTTTCAAGCAGGGCCGGGGTGGTCCAAAAATCTCAAAATTTTCAAGCAGGGCCGGGGTGGTCCAAAAATCTCAAAATTTTCAAGCAGGGCCGGGGTGGTCCAAAAATCTCAAAATTTTCAAGCAGGGCCGGGGTGGTCCAAAAATCTCAAAATTTTCAAGCAGGGCCGGGGTGGTCCAAAAATCTCAAAATTTTCAAGCAGGGCCGGGGTGGTCCAAAAATCTCAAAATTTTCAAGCAGGGCCGGGGTGGTCCAAAAATCTCAAAATTTTCAAGCAGGGCCGGGGTGGTCCAAAAATCTCAAAATTTTCAAGCAGGGCCGGGGTGGTCCAAAAATCTCAAAATTTTCAAGCAGGGCCGGGGTGGTCCAAAAATCTCAAAATTTTCAAGCAGGGCCGGGGTGGTCCAAAAATCTCAAAATTTTCAAGCAGGGCCGGGGTGGTCCAAAAATCTCAAAATTTTCAAGCAGGGCCGGGGTGGTCCAAAAAATCTCAAAATTTTCAAGCAGGGCCTGGGTGGTCCAAAAATCTCAAAATTTTCAAGCAGGGCCGGGGTGGTCCAAAAATCTCAAAATTTTCAAGCAGGGCCGGGGTGGTCCAAAAATCTCAAAATTTTCAAGCAGGGCCGGGGTGGTCCAAAAATCTCAAAATTTTCAAGCAGGGCCGGGGTGGTCCAAAAATCTCAAAATTTTCAAGCAGGGCCGGGGTGGTCCAAAAATATCAAAATTTTCAAGCAGGGCCGGGGTGGTCCAAAAATATCAAAATTTTCAAGCAGGGCCGGGGTGGTCCAAAAATCTCAAAATTTTCAAGCAGGGCCGGGGTGGTCCAAAAATCTCAAAATTTTCAAGCAGGGCCGGGGTGGTCCAAAAATCTCAAAATTTTCAAGCAGGGCCGGGGTGGTCCAAAAATCTCAAAATTTTCAAGCAGGGCCGGGGTGGTCCAAAAATCTCAAAATTTTCAAGCAGGGCCGGGGTAGTCCAAAAATCTCAAAATTTTCAAGCAGGGCCGGGGTGGTCCAAAAATCTCAAAATTTTCAAGCAGGGCCGGGGTGGTCCAAAAATCTCAAAATTTTCAAGCAGGGCCGGGGTGGTCCAAAAAATCTCAAAATTTTCAAGCAGGGCCGGGGTGGTCCAAAAATCTCAAAATTTTCAAGCAGGGCCGGGGTGGTCCAAAAATCTCAAAATTTTCAAGCAGGGCCGGGGTGGTCCAAAAATCTCAAAATTTTCAAGCAGGGCCGGGGTGGTCCAAAAATCTCAAAATTTTCAAGCAGGGCCGGGGTGGTCCAAAAATCTCAAAATTTTCAAGCAGGGCCGGGGTGGTCCAAAAATCTCAAAATTTTCAAGCAGCGCCGGGGTGGTCCAAAAATCTCAAAATTTTCAAGCAGGGCCGGGGTGGTCCAAAAATCTCAAAATTTTCAAGCAGGGCCGGGGTGGTCCAAAAATCTCAAAATTTTCAAGCAGGGCCGGGGTGGTCCAAAAATCTCAAAATTTTCAAGCAGGGCCGGGGTGGTCCAAAAATCTCAAAATTTTCAAGCAGGGCCGGGGTGGTCCAAAAATCTCAAAATTTTCAAGCAGGGCCGGGGTGGTCCAAAAATCTCAAAATTTTCAAGCAGGGCCGGGGTGGTCCAAAAATCTCAAAATTTTCAAGCAGGGCCGGGGTGGTCCAAAAATCTCAAAATTTTCAAGCAGGGCCGGGGTGGTCCAAAAATCTCAAAATTTTCAAGCAGGGCCGGGGTGGTCCAAAAATCTCAAAATTTTCAAGCAGGGCCGGGGTGGTCCAAAAATCTCAAAATTTTCAAGCAGGGCCGGGGTAGTCCAAAAATCTCAAAATTTTCAAGCAGGGCCGGGGTGGTCCAAAAATCTCAAAATTTTCAAGCAGGGCCGGGGTGGTCCAAAAATCTCAAAATTTTCAAGCAGGGCCGGGGTGGTCCAAAAATCTCAAAATTTTCAAGCAGGGCCGGGGTGGTCCAAAAATCTCAAAATTTTCAAGCAGGGCCGGGGTGGTCCAAAAATCTCAAAATTTTCAAGCAGGGCCGGGGTGGTCCAAAAATCTCAAAATTTTCAAGCAGGGCCGGGGTGGTCCAAAAATCTCAAAATTTTCAAGCAGGGCCGGGGTGGTCCAAAAATCTCAAAATTTTCAAGCAGGGCCGGGGTGGTCCAAAAATCTCAAAATTTTCAAGCAGGGCCGGGGTGGTCCAAAAATCTCAAAATTTTCAAGCAGGGCCGGGGTGGTCCAAAAATCTCAAAATTTTCAAGCAGGGCCGGGGTGGTCCAAAAATCTCAAAATTTTCAAGCAGGGCCGGGGTAGTCCAAAAATCTCAAAATTTTCAAGCAGGGCCGGGGTGGTCCAAAAATCTCAAAATTTTCAAGCAGGGCCGGGGTGGTCCAAAAATCTCAAAATTTTCAAGCAGGGCCTGGGTGGTCCAAAAATCTCAAAATTTTCAAGCAGGGCCGGGGTGGTCCAAAAATCTCAAAATTTTCAAGCAGGGCCGGGGTAGTCCAAAAATCTCAAAATTTTCAAGCAGGGCCGGGGTGGTCCAAAAATCTCAAAATTTTCAAGCAGGGCCGGGGTGGTCCAAAAATCTCAAAATTTTCAAGCAGGGCCGGGGTGGTCCAAAAAATCTCAAAATTTTCAAGCAGGGCCGGGGTGGTCCAAAAATCTCAAAATTTTCAAGCAGGGCCGGGGTGGTCCAAAAATCTCAAAATTTTCAAGCAGGGCCGGGGTGGTCCAAAAATCTCAAAATTTTCAAGCAGGGCCGGGGTGGTCCAAAAATCTCAAAATTTTCAAGCAGGGCCGGGGTGGTCCAAAAATCTCAAAATTTTCAAGCAGCGCCGGGGTGGTCCAAAAATCTCAAAATTTTCAAGCAGGGCCGGGGTGGTCCAAAAATCTCAAAATTTTCAAGCAGGGCCGGGGTGGTCCAAAAATCTCAAAATTTTCAAGCAGGGCCGGGGTGGTCCAAAAATCTCAAAATTTTCAAGCAGGGCCGGGGTGGTCCAAAAATCTCAAAATTTTCAAGCAGGGCCGGGGTGGTCCAAAAATCTCAAAATTTTCAAGCAGGGCCGGGGTGGTCCAAAAATCTCAAAATTTTCAAGCAGGGCCGGGGTGGTCCAAAAATCTCAAAATTTTCAAGCAGGGCCGGGGTGGTCCAAAAATCTCAAAATTTTCAAGCAGGGCCGGGGTGGTCCAAAAATCTCAAAATTTTCAAGCAGGGCCGGGGTGGTCCAAAAATCTCAAAATTTTCAAGCAGGGCCGGGGTGGTCCAAAAATCTCAAAATTTTCAAGCAGGGCCGGGGTGGTCCAAAAATCTCAAAATTTTCAAGCAGGGCCGGGGTGGTCCAAAAATCTCAAAATTTTCAAGCAGGGCCGGGGTAGTCCAAAAATCTCAAAATTTTCAAGCAGGGCCGGGGTGGTCCAAAAATCTCAAAATTTTCAAGCAGGGCCGGGGTGGTCCAAAAATCTCAAAATTTTCAAGCAGGGCCGGGGTGGTCCAAAAATCTCAAAATTTTCAAGCAGGGCCGGGGTGGTCCAAAAATCTCAAAATTTTCAAGCAGGGCCTGGGTGGTCCAAAAATCTCAAAATTTTCAAGCAGGGCCGGGGTGGTCCAAAAATCTCAAAATTTTCAAGCAGGGCCTGGGTGGTCCAAAAATCTCAAAATTTTCAAGCAGGGCCTGGGTGGTCCAAAAATCTCAAAATTTTCAAGCAGGGCCGGGGTGGTCCAAAAATCTCAAAATTTTCAAGCAGGGCCGGGGTGGTCCAAAAATCTCAAAATTTTCAAGCAGGGCCGGGGTGGTCCAAAAATCTCAAAATTTTCAAGCAGGGCCTGGGTGGTCCAAAAATCTCAAAATTTTCAAGCAGGGCCGGGGTGGTCCAAAAATCTCAAAATTTTCAAGCAGGGCCGGGGTGGTCCAAAAATCTCAAAATTTTCAAGCAGGGCCGGGGTGGTCCAAAAATCTCAAAATTTTCAAGCAGGGCCGGGGTGGTCCAAAAATCTCAAAATTTTCAAGCAGGGCCGGGGTGGTCCAAAAATCTCAAAATTTTCAAGCAGGGCCGGGGTGGTCCAAAAATCTCAAAATTTCCAAGCAAGGCCGGGGTGGTCCAAAAATCTCAAAATTTTCAAGCAGGGCCGGGGTGGTCCAAAAATCTCAAAATTTTCAAGCAGGGCCGGGGTGGTCCAAAAATCTCAAAATTTTCAAGCAGGGCCGGGGTGGTCCAAAAATCTCAAAATTTTTTACAACAGACAAATGCTTATACTCACTTTAGAAGTTGTTAGAGTCTAAATTTTCGTTGGTTTCGCTTATATATTGACAAATAAAAGCCACTTTCGTCTTGTTGAGATGCACGTTTTAGCCACTTATATAGATCAGTGGTAGTGGTTGTAGTCTGCGTAACTGGCGGTATTAGGGAGTTCGGGCGTAGGCGGTAGGCGGGCTACGCCTAAAAAAATAGAAAAAAATAGAAAGAACGAAGAAAGAAGAAAAAATAAATAAATTGTTTCTGCGCATGTCCAATCGCATGTCCAAAATTGTTTCTGCGCATGTCCAATACGCAATTTCATTTATCAATTTAATTTTTTTCCATTTAGTAAAATGTTTTAGAAAGAAAATTACTTATTTCAAGGTTTGTTTTATGCCTTATAACATTACCAGTCTTTACCGAGAAAAATGCGTCTCCCACAATTTCTTCTGACGTGTCAAGTTTGCTGTATAAATGAATTTCGTTTTTTGTTACTGTTGGTTCTGGCCATAGTTAAAGGCGGCATCAAAGTAAGAAATTACTTAACGAGCTTTGGATCTCGATGCAAACGTCTCCCATGCAACCAGTTCAAGTCCATCGACTATTACTGGAGTCTCCGCTGGGAAGGCTGAGAGGGTGGTTGAATTGCGAGAAGAGCACAAAATCCGGATGAGTGACTGCAATAGTGAAACACCTATGGGCTGGGATACTTTTTTCATCAGGTTAATTTTTTAAACTTTTGAAATAATGCAAAAGTATGGCCATTTAGCACGAATAAGTCTCTCTCGTTGCAACAGAATTGGAATAAGCCTTTACCCGATCCAAAAGCAGGGCCGGGTGGTCCAAAAATCTCAAAAGCAGGGCCGGGGTGGTCCAAAAATCTCAAAATTTTCAAGCAGGGCCGGGGTGGTCCAAAAATCTCAAAATTTTCAAGCAGGGCCGGGGTGGTCCAAAAATCTCAAAATTTTCAAGCAGGGCCGGGGTGGTCCAAAAATCTCAAAATTTTCAAGCAGGGCCGGGGTGGTCCAAAAATCTCAAAATTTTCAAGCAGGGCCGGGGTGGTCCAAAAATCTCAAAATTTTCAAGCAGGGCCGGGTGGTCCAAAAATCTCAAAATTTTCAAGCAGGGCCGGGGTGGTCCAAAAATCTCAAAATTTTCAAGCAGGGCCGGGGTGGTCCAAAAATCTCAAAATTTTCAAGCAGGGCCGGGGTGGTCCAAAAATCTCAAAATTTTCAAGCAGGGCCGGGGTGGTCCAAAAATCTCAAAATTTTCAAGCAGGGCCGGGGTGGTCCAAAAATCTCAAAATTTTCAAGCAGGGCCGGGGTGGTCCAAAAATCTCAAAATTTTCAAGCAGGGCCGGGGTGGTCCAAAAATCTCAAAATTTTCAAGCAGGGCCGGGGTGGTCCAAAAATCTCAAAATTTTCAAGCAGGGCCGGGGTGGTCCAAAAATCTCAAAATTTTCAAGCAGGGCCGGGGTGGTTAAAAAAATCTCAAAATTTTCTCGTAGGGCCGGGGTGGTTCAAAAATCTCAAAATTTTCAAGCAGGGCCGGGTGGTCCAAAAATCTCAAAATTTTCAAGCAGGGCCGGGGTGGTCCAAAAATCTCAAAATTTTCAAGCAGGGCCGGGGTGGTCCAAAAATCTCAAAATTTTCAAGCAGGGCCGAGGTGGTCCAAAAATCTCAAAATTTTCAAGCAGGGCCGGGGTGGTCCAAAAATCTCAAAATTTTCAAGCAGGGCCGGGGTGGTCCAAAAATCTCAAAATTTTCAAGCAGGGCCGGGGTGGTCCAAAAATCTCAAAATTTTCAAGCAGGGCCGGGGTGGTCCAAAAATCTCAAAATTTTCAAGCAGGGCCGGGGTGGTCCAAAAATCTCAAAATTTTCAAGCAGGGCCGGGGTGGTCCAAAAATCTCAAAATTTTCAAGCAGGGCCGGGGTGGTCCAAAAATCTCAAAATTTTCAAGCAGGGCCGGGGTGGTCCAAAAATCTCAAAATTTTCAAGCAGGGCCGGGGTGGTCCAAAAATCTCAAAATTTTCAAGCAGGGCCGGGGTGGTCCAAAAATCTCAAAATTTTCAAGCAGGGCCGGGGTGGTCCAAAAATCTCAAAATTTTCAAGCAGGGCCGGGGTGGTCCAAAAATCTCAAAATTTTCAAGCAGGGCCGGGGTGGTCCAAAAATCTCAAAATTTTCAAGCAGGGCCGGGGTGGTCCAAAAATCTCAAAATTTTCAAGCAGGGCCGGGGTGGTCCAAAAATCTCAAAATTTTCAAGCAGGGCCGGGGTGGTCCAAAAATCTCAAAATTTTCAAGCAGGGCCGGGGTGGTCCAAAAATCTCAAAATTTTCAAGCAGGGCCGGGGTGGTCCAAAAATCTCAAAATTTTCAAGCAGGGCCGGGGTGGTCCAAAAATCTCAAAATTTTCAAGCAGGGCCGGGGTGGTCCAAAAATCTCAAAATTTTCAAGCAGGGCCGGGGTGGTCCAAAAATCTCAAAATTTTCAAGCAGGGCCGGGGTGGTCCAAAAATCTCAAAATTTTCAAGCAGGGCCGGGGTGGTCCAAAAATCTCAAAATTTTCAAGCAGGGCCGGGGTGGTCCAAAAATCTCAAAATTTTCAAGCAGGGCCGGGGTGGTCCAAAAATCTCAAAATTTTCAAGCAGGGCCGGGGTGGTCCAAAAATCTCAAAATTTTCAAGCAGGGCCGGGGTGGTCCAAAAATCTCAAAATTTTCAAGCAGGGCCGGGGTGGTCCAAAAATCTCAAAATTTTCAAGCAGGGCCGGGGTGGTCCAAAAATCTCAAAATTTTCAAGCAGGGCCGGGGTGGTCCAAAAATCTCAAAATTTTCAAGCAGGGCCGGGGTGGTCCAAAAATCTCAAAATTTTCAAGCAGGGCCGGGGTGGTCCAAAAATCTCAAAATTTTCAAGCAGGGCCGGGGTGGTCCAAAAATCTCAAAATTTTCAAGCAGGGCCGGGTGGTCCAAAAATCTCAAAATTTTCAAGCAGGGCCGGGGTGGTCCAAAAATCTCAAAATTTTCAAGCAGGGCCGGGGTGGTCCAAAAATCTCAAAATTTTCAAGCAGGGCCGGGGTGGTCCAAAAATCTCAAAATTTTCAAGCAGGGCCGGGGTGGTCCAAAAATCTCAAAATTTTCAAGCAGGGCCGGGGTGGTCCAAAAATCTCAAAATTTTCAAGCAGGGCCGGGGTGGTCCAAAAATCTCAAAATTTTCAAGCAGGGCCGGGGTGGTCCAAAAATCTCAAAATTTTCAAGCAGGGCCGGGGTGGTCCAAAAATCTCAAAATTTTCAAGCAGGGCCGGGTGGTCCAAAAATCTCAAAATTTTCAAGCAGGGCCGGGGTGGTCCAAAAATCTCAAAATTTTCAAGCAGGGCCGGGGTGGTCCAAAAATCTCAAAATTTTCAAGCAGGGCCGGGTGGTCCAAAAATCTCAAAATTTTCAAGCAGGGCCGGGGTGGTCCAAAAATCTCAAAATTTTCAAGCAGGGCCGGGGTGGTCCAAAAATCTCAAAATTTTCAAGCAGGGCCGGGGTGGTCCAAAAATCTCAAAATTTTCAAGCAGGGCCGGGGTGGTCCAAAAATCTCAAAATTTTCAAGCAGGGCCGGGGGTGGTCCAAAAATCTCAAAATTTTCAAGCAGGGCCGGGGTGGTCCAAAAATCTCAAAATTTTCAAGCAGGGCCGGGGTGGTCCAAAAATCTCAAAATTTTCAAGCAGGGCCGGGGTGGTCCAAAAATCTCAAAATTTTCAAGCAGGGCCGGGGTGGTCCAAAAATCTCAAAATTTTCAAGCAGGGCCGGGGTGGTCCAAAAATCTCAAAATTTTCAAGCAGGGCCGGGGTGGTCCAAAAATCTCAAAATTTTCAAGCAGGGCCGGGGTGGTCCAAAAATCTCAAAATTTTCAAGCAGGGCCGGGGTGGTCCAAAAATCTCAAAATTTTCAAGCAGGGCCGGGGTGGTCCAAAAATCTCAAAATTTTCAAGCAGGGCCGGGGTGGTCCAAAAATCTCAAAATTTTCAAGCAGGGCCGGGGTGGTCCAAAAATCTCAAAATTTTCAAGCAGGGCCGGGGTGGTCCAAAAATCTCAAAATTTTCAAGCAGGGCCGGGGTGGTCCAAAAATCTCAAAATTTTCAAGCAGGGCCGGGGTGGTCCAAAAATCTCAAAATTTTCAAGCAGGGCCGGGGTGGTCCAAAAAATCTCAAAATTTTCAAGCAGGGCCGGGGTGGTCCAAAAATCTCAAAATTTTCAAGCAGGGCCGGGGTGGTCCAAAAATCTCAAAATTTTCAAGCAGGGCCGGGGTGGTCCAAAAATCTCAAAATTTTCAAGCAGGGCCGGGGTGGTCCAAAAATCTCAAAATTTTCAAGCAGGGCCGGGGTGGTCCAAAAATCTCAAAATTTTCAAGCAGGGCCGGGGTGGTCCAAAAATCTCAAAATTTTCAAGCAGGGCCGGGGTGGTCCAAAAATCTCAAAATTTTCAAGCAGGGCCGGGGTGGTCCAAAAATCTCAAAATTTTCAAGCAGGGCCGGGGTGGTCCAAAAATCTCAAAATTTTCAAGCAGGGCCGGGGTGGTCCAAAAATCTCAAAATTTTCAAGCAGGGCCGGGGTGGTCCAAAAATCTCAAAATTTTCAAGCAGGGCCGGGGTGGTCCAAAAATCTCAAAATTTTCAAGCAGGGCCGGGGTGGTCCAAAAATCTCAAAATTTTCAAGCAGGGCCGGGGTGGTCCAAAAATCTCAAAATTTTCAAGCAGGGCCGGGGTGGTCCAAAAATCTCAAAATTTTCAAGCAGGGCCGGGGTGGTCCAAAAATCTCAAAATTTTCAAGCAGGGCCGGGGTGGTCCAAAAATCTCAAAATTTTCAAGCAGGGCCGGGGTGGTCCAAAAATCTCAAAATTTTCAAGCAGGGCCGGGGTGGTCCAAAAATCTCAAAATTTTCAAGCAGGGCCGGGGTGGTCCAAAAATCTCAAAATTTTCAAGCAGGGCCGGGGTGGTCCAAAAATCTCAAAATTTTCAAGCAGGGCCGGGTGGTCCAAAAATCTCAAAATTTTCAAGCAGGGCCGGGGTGGTCCAAAAAATCTCAAAATTTTCAAGCAGGGCCGGGGTGGTCCAAAAATCTCAAAATTTTCAAGCAGGGCCGGGGTGGTCCAAAAATCTCAAAATTTTCAAGCAGGGCCGGGGTGGTCCAAAAATCTCAAAATTTTCAAGCAGGGCCGGGGTGGTCCAAAAATCTCAAAATTTTCAAGCAGGGCCGGGGTGGTCCAAAAATCTCAAAATTTTCAAGCAGGGCCGGGGTGGTCCAAAAATCTCAAAATTTTCAAGCAGGGCCGGGGTGGTCCAAAAATCTCAAAATTTTCAAGCAGGGCCGGGGTGGTCCAAAAATCTCAAAATTTTCAAGCAGGGCCGGGGTGGTCCAAAAATCTCAAAATTTTCAAGCAGGGCCGGGGTGGTCCAAAAATCTCAAAATTTTCAAGCAGGGCCGGGGTGGTCCAAAAATCTCAAAATTTTCAAGCAGGGCCGGGGTGGTCCAAAAATCTCAAAATTTTCAAGCAGGGCCGGGGTGGTCCAAAAATCTCAAAATTTTCAAGCAGGGCCGGGGTGGTCCAAAAATCTCAAAATTTTCAAGCAGGGCCGGGGTGGTCCAAAAATCTCAAAATTTTCAAGCAGGGCCGGGGTGGTCCAAAAATCTCAAAATTTTCAAGCAGGGCCGGGGTGGTCCAAAAATCTCAAAATTTTCAAGCAGGGCCGGGGTGGTCCAAAAATCTCAAAATTTTCAAGCAGGGCCGGGGTGGTCCAAAAATCTCAAAATTTTCAAGCAGGGCCGGGGTGGTCCAAAAATCTCAAAATTTTCAAGCAGGGCCGGGGTGGTCCAAAAATCTCAAAATTTTCAAGCAGGGCCGGGGTGGTCCAAAAATCTCAAAATTTTCAAGCAGGGCCGGGGTGGTCCAAAAATCTCAAAATTTTCAAGCAGGGCCGGGGTGGTCCAAAAATCTCAAAATTTTCAAGCAGGGCCGGGGTGGTCCAAAAATCTCAAAATTTTTAAAAAAGGGCCGGGGTGGTCCAAAAATCTCAAAATTTTCAAGCAGGGCCGGGGTGGTCCAAAAATCTCAAAAATTTTCAAGCAGGGCCGGGGTGGTCCAAAAATCTCAAAATTTTCAAGCAGGGCCGGGGTGGTCCAAAAATCTCAAAATTTTCAAGCAGGGCCGGGGTGGTCCAAAAATCTCAAAATTTTCAAGCAGGGCCTGGGGTGGTCCAAAAATCTCAAAATTTTCAAGCAGGGCCGGGGTGGTCCAAAAATCTCAAAATTTTCAAGCAGGGCCGGGGTGGTCCAAAAATCTCAAAATTTTCAAGCAGGGCCGGGGTGGTCCAAAAATCTCAAAATTTTCAAGCAGGGCCGGGGTGGTCCAAAAATCTCAAAATTTTCAAGCAGGGCCGGGGTGGTCCAAAAATCTCAAAATTTTCAAGCAGGGCCGGGGTGGTCCAAAAATCTCAAAATTTTCAAGCAGGGCCGGGGTGGTCCAAAAATCTCAAAATTTTCAAGCAGGGCCGGGGTGGTCCAAAAATCTCAAAATTTTCAAGCAGGGCCGGGGTGGTCCAAAAATCTCAAAATTTTCAAGCAGGGCCGGGGTGGTCCAAAAATCTCAAAATTTTCAAGCAGGGCCGGGGTGGTCCAAAAATCTCAAAATTTTCAAGCAGGCCGGGGTGGTCCAAAAATCTCAAAATTTTCAAGCAGGGCCGGGGTGGTCCAAAAATCTCAAAATTTTCAAGCAGGGCCGGGGTGGTCCAAAAATCTCAAAATTTTCAAGCAGGGCCGGGGTGGTCCAAAAATCTCAAAATTTTCAAGCAGGCCGGGGTGGTCCAAAAATCTCAAAATTTTCAAGCAGGGCCGGGGTGGTCCAAAAATCTCAAAATTTTCAAGCAGGGCCGGGGTGGTCCAAAAATCTCAAAATTTTCAAGCAGGGCCGGGGTGGTCCAAAAATCTCAAAATTTTCAAGCAGGGCCGGGGTGGTCCAAAAATCTCAAAATTTTCAAGCAGGGCCGGGGTGGTCCAAAAATCTCAAAATTTTCAAGCAGGTCCGGGGTGGTCCAAAAATCTCAAAATTTTCAAGCAGGGCCGGGGTGGTCCAAAAATCTCAAAATTTTCAAGCAGGGCCGGGGTGGTCCAAAAATCTCAAAATTTTCAAGCAGGGCCGGGGTGGTCCAAAAATCTCAAAATTTTCAAGCAGGTCCGGGGTGGTCCAAAAATCTCAAAATTTTCAAGCAGGGCCGGGGTGGTCCAAAAATCTCAAAATTTTCAAGCAGGGCCGGGGTGGTCCAAAAATCTCAAAATTTTCAAGCAGGGCCGGGGTGGTCCAAAAATCTCAAAATTTTCAAGCAGGGCCGGGGTGGTCCAAAAATCTCAAAATTTTCAAGCAGGGCCGGGGTGGTCCAAAAATCTCAAAATTTTCAAGCAGGGCCGGGGTGGTCCAAAAATCTCAAAATTTTCAAGCAGGGCCGGGGTGGTCCAAAAATCTCAAAATTTTCAAGCAGGGCCGGGGTGGTCCAAAAATCTCAAAATTTTCAAGCAGGGCCGGGGTGGTCCAAAAATCTCAAAATTTTCAAGCAGGGCCGGGGTGGTCCAAAAATCTCAAAATTTTCAAGCAGGGCCGGGGTGGTCCAAAAATCTCAAAATTTTCAAGCAGGGCCGGGGTGGTCCAAAAATCTCAAAATTTTCAAGCAGGGCCGGGGTGGTCCAAAAATCTCAAAATTTTCAAGCAGGGCCGGGGTGGTCCAAAAATCTCAAAATTTTCAAGCAGGGCCGGGGTGGTCCAAAAATCTCAAAATTTTCAAGCAGGGCCGGGGTGGTCCAAAAATCTCAAAATTTTCAAGCAGGGCCGAGGTGGTCCAAAAATCTCAAAATTTTCAAGCAGGGCCGGGGTGTGTCCAAAAATCTCAAAATTTTCAAGCAGGGCCGGGGTGGTCCAAAAATCTCAAAATTTTCAAGCAGGGCCGGGGTGGTCCAAAAATCTCAAAATTTTCAAGCAGGGCCGGGGTGGTCCAAAAATCTCAAAATTTTCAAGCAGGGCCGGGGTGGTCCAAAAATCTCAAAATTTTCAAGCAGGGCCGGGGTGGTCCAAAAATCTCAAAATTTTCAAGCAGGGCCGGGGTGGTCCAAAAATCTCAAAATTTTCAAGCAGGGCCGGGGTGGTCCAAAAATCTCAAAATTTTCAAGCAGGGCCGGGGTGGTCCAAAAATCTCAAAATTTTCAAGCAGGGCCGGGGTGGTCCAAAAATCTCAAATTTTCAAGCAGGGCCGGGGTGGTCCAAAAATCTCAAAATTTCCAAGCAAGGCCGGGGTGGTCCAAAAATCTCAAAATTTTCAAGCAGGGCCGGGGTGGTCCAAAAATCTCAAAATTTTCAAGCAGGGCCGGGGTGGTCCAAAAATCTCAAAATTTTCAAGCAGGGCCGGGGTGGTCCAAAAATCTCAAAATTTCCAAGCAAGGCCGGGGTGGTCCAAAAATCTCAAAATTTTCAAGCAGGGCCGGGGTGGTCCAAAAATCTCAAAATTTTCAAGCAGGGCCGGGGTGGTCCAAAAATCTCAAAATTTTCAAGCAGGGCCGGGGTGGTCCAAAAATCTCAAAATTTTCAAGCAGGGCCGGGGTGGTCCAAAAATCTCAAAAATTTCCAAGCAAGGCCGGGGTGGTCCAAAAATCTCAAAATTTTCAAGCAGGGCCGGGGTGGTCCAAAAATCTCAAAATTTTCAAGCAGGGCCGGGGTGGTCCAAAAATCTCAAAATTTTCAAGCAGGGCCGGGGTGGTCCAAAAATCTCAAAATTTTCAAGCAGGGCCGGGGTGGTCCAAAAATCTCAAAATTTTCAAGCAGGGCCGGGGTGGTCCAAAAATCTCAAAATTTTCAAGCAGGGCCGGGGTGGTCCAAAAATCTCAAAATTTTCAAGCAGGGCCGGGGTGGTCCAAAAATCTCAAAATTTTCAAGCAGGGCCGGGGTGGTCCAAAAATCTCAAAATTTTCAAGCAGGGCCGGGGTGGTCCAAAAATCTCAAAATTTTCAAGCAGGGCCGGGGTGGTCCAAAAATCTCAAAATTTTCAAGCAGGGCCGGGGTGGTCCAAAAATCTCAAAATTTTCAAGCAGGGCCGGGGTGGTCCAAAAATCTCAAAATTTTCAAGCAGGGCCGGGGTGGTCCAAAAATCTCAAAATTTTCAAGCAGGGCCGGGGTGGTCCAAAAATCTCAAAATTTCCAAGCAAGGCCGGGGTGGTCCAAAAATCTCAAAATTTTCAAGCAGGGCCGGGGTGGTCCAAAAATCTCAAAATTTTCAAGCAGGGCCGGGGTGGTCCAAAAATCTCAAAATTTTCAAGCAGGGCCGGGGTGGTCCAAAAATCTCAAAATTTCCAAGCAAGGCCGGGGTGGTCCAAAAATCTCAAAATTTTCAAGCAGGGCCGGGGTGGTCCAAAAATCTCAAAATTTTCAAGCAGGGCCGGGGTGGTCCAAAAATCTCAAAATTTTCAAGCAGGGCCGGGGTGGTCCAAAAATCTCAAAATTTTCAAGCAGGGCCGGGGTGGTCCAAAAATCTCAAAATTTCCAAGCAAGGCCGGGGTGGTCCAAAAATCTCAAAATTTTCAAGCAGGGCCGGGGTGGTCCAAAAATCTCAAAATTTTCAAGCAGGGCCGGGGTGGTCCAAAAATCTCAAAATTTTCAAGCAGGGCCGGGGTGGTCCAAAAATCTCAAAATTTTCAAGCAGGGCCGGGGTGGTCCAAAAATCTCAAAATTTTCAAGCAGGGCCGGGGTGGTCCAAAAATCTCAAAATTTTCAAGCAGGTCCGGGGTGGTCCAAAAATCTCAAAATTTTCAAGCAGGGCCGGGGTGGTCCAAAAATCTCAAAATTTTCAAGCAGGGCCGGGGTGGTCCAAAAATCTCAAAATTTTCAAGCAGGGCCGGGGTGGTCCAAAAATCTCAAAATTTTCAAGCAGGGCCGGGGTGGTCCAAAAATCTCAAAATTTTCAAGCAGGGCCGGGGTGGTCCAAAAATCTCAAAATTTTCAAGCAGGGCCGGGGTGGTCCAAAAATCTCAAAATTTTCAAGCAGGGCCGGGGTGGTCCAAAAATCTCAAAATTTTCAAGCAGGGCCGGGGTGGTCCAAAAATCTCAAAATTTTCAAGCAGGGCCGGGGTGGTCCAAAAATCTCAAAATTTTCAAGCAGGGCCGGGGTGGTCCAAAAATCTCAAAATTTTCAAGCAGGGCCGGGGTGGTCCAAAAATCTCAAAATTTTCAAGCAGGGCCGGGGTGGTCCAAAAATCTCAAAATTTTCAAGCAGGGCCGGGGTGGTCCAAAAATCTCAAAATTTTCAAGCAGGGCCGGGGTGGTCCAAAAAATCTCAAAATTTTCAAGCAGGGCCGGGGTGGTCCAAAAATCTCAAAATTTTCAAGCAGGGCCGGGGTGGTCCAAAAATCTCAAAATTTTCAAGCAGGGCCGGGGTGGTCCAAAAATCTCAAAATTTTCAAGCAGGGCCGGGGTGGTCCAAAAATCTCAAAATTTTCAAGCAGGGCCGGGGTGGTCCAAAAATCTCAAAATTTTCAAGCAGGGCCGGGGTGGTCCAAAAATCTCAAAATTTTCAAGCAGGGCCGGGGTGGTCCAAAAATCTCAAAATTTTCAAGCAGGGCCGGGGTGGTCCAAAAATCTCAAAATTTTCAAGCAGGGCCGGGGTGGTCCAAAAATCTCAAAATTTTCAAGCAGGGCCGGGGTGGTCCAAAAATCTCAAAATTTTCAAGCAGGGCCGGGGTGGTCCAAAAATCTCAAAATTTTCAAGCAGGGCCGGGGTGGTCCAAAAATCTCAAAATTTTCAAGCAGGGCCGGGGTGGTCCAAAAATCTCAAAATTTTCAAGCAGGGCCGGGGTGGTCCAAAAATCTCAAAATTTTCAAGCAGGGCCGGGGTGGTCCAAAAATCTCAAAATTTTCAAGCAGGGCCGGGGTGGTCCAAAAATCTCAAAATTTTCAAGCAGGGCCGGGGTGGTCCAAAAATCTCAAAATTTTCAAGCAGGGCCGGGGGTGGTCCAAAAATCTCAAAATTTTCAAGCAGGGCCGGGGTGGTCCAAAAATCTCAAAATTTTCAAGCAGGGCCGGGGTGGTCCAAAAATCTCAAAATTTTCAAGCAGGGCCGGGGTGGTCCAAAAATCTCAAAATTTTCAAGCAGGGCCGGGGTGGTCCAAAAATCTCAAAATTTTCAAGCAGGGCCGGGGTGGTCCAAAAATCTCAAAATTTTCAAGCAGGGCCGGGGTGGTCCAAAAATCTCAAAATTTTTTACAACAGACAAATGCTTATACTCACTTTAGAAGTTGTTAGAGTCTAAATTTTCGTTGGTTTCGCTTATATATTGACAAATAAAAGCCACTTTCGTCTTGTTGAGATGCACGTTTTAGCCACTTATATAGATCAGTGGTAGTGGTTGTAGTCTGCGTAACTGGCGGTATTAGGGAGTTCGGGCGTAGGCGGTAGGCGGGCTACGCCTAAAAAAATAAAAAAAAATAGAAAGAACGAAGAAAGAAGAAAAAATAAATAAATTGTTTCTGCGCATGTCCAATCGCATGTCCAAAATTGTTTCTGCGCATGTCCAATACGCAATTTCATTTATCAATTTAATTTTTTTCCATTTAGTAAAATGTTTTAGAAAGAAAATTACTTATTTCAAGGGTTTTTTTATGCCTTATAACATTACCAGTCTTTACCGAGAAAAATGCGTCTCCCACAATTTCTTCTGACGTGTCAAGTTTGCTGTATAAATGAATTTCGTTTTTTGTTACTGTTGGTTCTGGCCATAGTTAAAGGCGGCATCAAAGTAAGAAATTACTTAACGAGCTTTGGATCTCGATGCAAACGTCTCCCATGCAACCAGTTCAAGTCCATCGACTATTACTGGAGTCTCCGCTGGGAAGGCTGAGAGGGTGGTTGAATTGCGAGAAGAGCACAAAATCCGGATGAGTGACTGCAATAGTGAAACACCTATGGGCTGGGATACTTTTTTCATCAGGTTAATTTTTTAAACTTTTGAAATAATGCAAAAGTATGGCCATTTAGCACGAATAAGTCTCTCTCGTTGCAACAGAATTGGAATAAGCCTTTACCCGATCCAAAAGCAGGGCCGGGGTGGTCCAAAAATCTCAAAATTTTCAAGCAGGGCCGGGGTGGTCCAAAAATCTCAAAATTTTCAAGCAGGGCCGGGGTGGTCCAAAAATCTCAAAATTTTCAAGCAGGGCCGGGGTGGTCCAAAAATCTCAAAATGTTCAAGCAGGGCCGAGGTGGTCCAAAAATCTCAAAATTTTCAAGCAGGGCCGGGGTGGTCCAAAAATCTCAAAATTTTCAAGCAGGGCCGGGGTGGTCCAAAAATCTCAAAATTTTCAAGCAGGGCCGGGGTGGTCCAAAAATCTCAAAATTTTCAAGCAGGGCCGGGGTGGTCCAAAAATCTCAAAATTTTCAAGCAGGGCCGGGGTGGTCCAAAAATCTCAAAATTTTCAAGCAGGGCCGGGGTGGTCCAAAAATCTCAAAATTTTCAAGCAGGGCCGGGGTGGTCCAAAAATCTCAAAATTTTCAAGCAGGGCCGGGGTGGTCCAAAAATCTCAAAATTTTCAAGCAGGGCCGGGGTGGTCCAAAAATCTCAACATTTTCAAGCAGGGCCGGGGTGGTCCAAAAATCTCAAAATTTTCAAGCAGGACCGGGGTGGTCCAAAAATCTCAAAATTTTCAAGCAGGGCTGGGGTGGTCCAAAAAATCTCAAAATTTTCAAGCAGGGCCGGGGTGGTCCAAAAATCTCAAAATTTTCAAGCAGGGCCGGGGTGGTCCAAAAATCTCAAAATTTTCAAGCAGGGCCGGGGTGGTCCAAAAATCTCAAAATTTTCAAGCAGGGCCGGGGTGGTCCAAAAATCTCAAAATTTTCAAGCAGGGCCGGGGTGGTCCAAAAATCTCAAAATTTTCAAGCAGGGCCGGGGTGGTCCAAAAATCTCAAAATTTTCAAGCAGGACCGGGGTGGTCCAAAAATCTCAAAATTTTCAAGCAGGACCGGGGTGGTCCAAAAATCTCAAAATTTTCAAGCAGGGCCGGGGTGGTCCAAAAATCTCAAAATTTTCAAGCAGGGCCGGGGTGGTCCAAAAATCTCAAAATGTTCAAGCAGGGCCGAGGTGGTCCAAAAATCTCAAAATTTTCAAGCAGGGCCGGGGTGGTCGAAAAATCTCAAAATTTTCAAGCAGGGCCGGGGTGGTCCAAAAATCTCAAAATTTTCAAGCAGGGCCGGGGTGGTCCAAAAATCTCAAAATTTTCAAGCAGGGCCGGGGTGGTCCAAAAATCTCAAAATTTTCAAGCAGGGCCGGGGTGGTCCAAAAATCTCAAAATTTTCAAGCAGGACCGGGGTGGTCCAAAAATCTCAAAATTTTCAAGCAGGACCGGGGTGGTCCAAAAATCTCAAAATTTTCAAGCAGGGCCGGGGTGGTCCAAAAATCTCAAAATTTTCAAGCAGGGCCGGGGTGGTCCAAAAATCTCAAAATGTTCAAGCAGGGCCGAGGTGGTCCAAAAATCTCAAAATTTTCAAGCAGGGCCGGGGTGGTCCAAAAATCTCAAAATTTTCAAGCAGGGCCGGGGTGGTCCAAAAATCTCAAAATTTTCAAGCAGGGCCGGGGTGGTCCAAAAATCTCAAAATTTTCAAGCAGGGCCGGGGTGGTCCAAAAATCTCAAAATTTTCAAGCAGGGCCGGGGTGGTCCAAAAATCTCAAAATTTTCAAGCAGGACCGGGGTGGTCCAAAAATCTCAAAATTTTCAAGCAGGACCGGGGTGGTCCAAAAATCTCAAAATTTTCAAGCAGGGCCTGGGTGGTCCAAAAATCTCAAAATTTTCAAGCAGGGCCGGGGTGGTCCAAAAATCTCAAAATGTTCAAGCAGGGCCGAGGTGGTCCAAAAATCTCAAAATTTTCAAGCAGGGCCGGGGTGGTCCAAAAATCTCAAAATTTTCAAGCAGGGCCGGGGTGGTCCAAAAATCTCAAAATTTTCAAGCAGGGCCTGGGTGGTCCAAAAATCTCAAAATTTTCAAGCAGGGCCGGGGTGGTCCAAAAATCTCAAAATTTTCAAGCAGGGCCGGGGTGGTCCAAAAATCTCAAAATTTTCAAGCAGGGCCGGGGTGGTCCAAAAATCTCAAAATTTTCAAGCAGGGCCGGGGTGGTCCAAAAATCTCAAAATTTTCAAGCAGGGCCGGGGTGGTCCAAAAATCTCAAAATTTTCAAGCAGGGCCGGGGTGGTCCAAAAATCTCAAAATTTTCAAGCAGGGCCGGGGTGGTCCAAAAATCTCAAAATGTTCAAGCAGGGCCGAGGTGGTCCAAAAATCTCAAAATTTTCAAGCAGGGCCGGGGTGGTCCAAAAATCTCAAAATTTTCAAGCAGGGCCGGGGTGGTCCAAAAATCTCAAAATTTTCAAGCAGGGCCGGGGTGGTCCAAAAATCTCAAAATTTTCAAGCAGGGCCGGGGTGGTCCAAAAATCTCAAAATTTTCAAGCAGGACCGGGGTGGTCCAAAAATCTCAAAATTTTCAAGCAGGACCGGGGTGGTCCAAAAATCTCAAAATTTTCAAGCAGGGCCGGGGTGGTCCAAAAATCTCAAAATTTTCAAGCAGGGCCGGGGTGGTCCAAAAATCTCAAAATTTTCAAGCAGGGCCGGGGTGGTCCAAAAATCTCAAAATTTTCAAGCAGGGCCGGGGTGGTCCAAAAATCTCAAAATTTTCAAGCAGGGCCGGGGTGGTCCAAAAATCTCAAAATTTTCAAGCAGGACCGGGGTGGTCCAAAAATCTCAAAATTTTCAAGCAGGGCCGGGGTGGTCCAAAAATCTCAAAATTTTCAAGCAGGGCCGGGGTGGTCCAAAAATCTCAAAATTTTCAAGCAGGGCCGGGGTGGTCCAAAAATCTCAAAATTTTCAAGCAGGGCCGGGGTGGTCCAAAAATCTCAAAATTTTCAAGCAGGGCCGGGGTGGTCCAAAAATCTCAAAATTTTCAAGCAGGGCCGGGGTGGTCCAAAAATCTCAAAATTTTCAAGCAGGACCGGGGTGGTCCAAAAATCTCAAAATTTTCAAGCAGGACCGGGGTGGTCCAAAAATCTCAAAATTTTCAAGCAGGGCCGGGGTGGTCCAAAAATCTCAAAATTTTCAAGCAGGGCCGGGGTGGTCCAAAAATCTCAAAATTTTCAAGCAGGGCCGGGGTGGTCCAAAAATCTCAAAATTTTCAAGCAGGGCCGGGGTGGTCCAGAAAACGAGGCTTTTTGGTCGAATTTAGCATGAAAACGAGGCTTTTTGGTCGAATTTAGCATGAAAACGAGGCTTTTTGGTCGAATTTAGCATGAAAACGAGCCTTTTTGGTCGAATTTAGCATGAAAACGAGCCTTTTTGGTCGAATTTAGCATGAAAACGAGGCTTTTCCATCGAATTTAGCATGAAAACAAGGCTTTTTCATCGAATTTAGCATGAAAACGAGGCTTTTTGGTCGAATTTAGCATGAAAACGAGGCTTTTTGGTCGAATTTAGCATGAAAACGAGGCTTTTTCGTCGAATTTAGCATGAAAACGAGGCTTTTTCGTCGAATTTAGCATGAAAACGAGGCTTTTTGGTCGAATTTAGCATGAAAACGAGGCTTTTTCATCGAATTTAGCATGAAAACGAGGCTTTTTGGTCGAATTTAGCATGAAAACGAGGCTTTTTCGTCGAATTTAGCATGAAAACGAGGCTTTTTCGTCGAATTTAGCATGAAAACGAGGCTTTTTGGTCGAATTTAGCATGAAAACGAGGCTTTTTCATCGAATTTAGCATGAAAACGAGGCTTTTTGGTCGAATTTAGCATGAAAACGAGACTTTTTCGTCGAATTTAGCATGAAAACGAGGCTTTTTCGTCGAATTTAGCATGAAAACGAGGCTTTTTGGTCGAATTTAGCATGAAAACGAGGCTTTTTCATCGAATTTAGCATGAAAACGAGGCTTTTTGGTCGAATTTAGCATGAAAACGAGGCTTTTTGGTCGAATTTAGCATGAAAACGAGGCTTTTTCATCGAATTTAGCATGAAAACGAGGCTTTTTGGTCGAATTTAGCATGAAAACGAGGCTTTTTCATGGAATTTAGCATGAAAACGAGGCTTTTTGGTCGAATTTAGCATGAAAACGAGGCTTTTTTCGTCGAATTTAGCATGAAAACGAGGCTTTTTCATCGAATTTTAGCATGAAAACGAGGCTTTTTGGTCGAATTTAGCATGAAAACGAGGCTTTTTTCATCGAATTTAGCATGAAAACGAGGCTTTTTGGTCGAATTTAGCATGAAAACGAGGCTTTTTCGTCGAATTTAGCATGAAAACGAGGCTTTTTGGTCGAATTTAGCATGAAAACGAGGCTTTTTCATCGAATTTAGCATGAAAACGAGGCTTTTTGGTCGAATTTAGCATGAAAACGAGGCTTTTTTCATCGAATTTAGCATGGAAAACGAGGCTTTTTGGTCGAATTTAGCATGAAAACGAGACTTTTTCGTCGAATTTAGCATGAAAACGAGGCTTTTTGGTCGAATTTAGCATGAAAACGAGGCTTTTTGGTCGAATTTAGCATGAAAACGAGGCTTTTTCATCGAATTTAGCATGAAAACGAGGCTTTTTGGTCGAATTTAGCATGAAAACGAGGCTTTTTCATCGAATTTAGCATGAAAACGAGGCTTTTTGGTCGAATTTAGCATGAAAACGAGACTTTTTCGTCGAATTTAGCATGAAAACGAGGCTTTTTCGTCGAATTTAGCATGAAAACGAGGCTTTTTGGTCGAATTTAGCATGAAAACGAGGCTTTTTCATCGTATTTAGCATGAAAACGAGGCTTTTTGGTCGAATTTAGCATGAAAACGAGGCTTTTTCATCGAATTTAGCATGAAAACGAGGCTTTTTGGTCGAATTTAGCATGAAAACGAGACTTTTTCGTCGAATTTAGCATGAAAACGAGGCTTTTTGGTCGAATTTAGCATGAAAACGAGCCTTTTTGGTCGAATTTAGCATGAAAACGAGGCTTTTTCATCGAATTTAGCATGAAAACGAGGCTTTTTGGTCGAATTTAGCATGAAAACGAGGCTTTTTCGTCGAATTTAGCATGAAAACGAGGCTTTTTCATCGAATTTAGCATGAAAACGAGGCTTTTTGGTCGAATTTAGCATGAAAACGAGGCTTTTTCGTCGAATTTAGCATGAAAACGAGGCTTTTTCGTCGAATTTAGCATGAAAACGAGGCTTTTTCGTCGAATTTAGCATGAAAACGAGGCTTTTTCGTCGAATTTAGCATGAAAACGAGGCTTTTTCATCGAATTTAGCATGAAAACGAGGCTTTTTCGTCGAATTTAGCATGAAAACGAGGCTTTTTCGTCGAATTTAGCATGAAAACGAGGCTTTTTCATCGAATTTAGCATGAAAACGAGCCTTTTTGGTCGAATTTAGCATGAAAACGAGGCTTTTTCATCGAATTTAGCATGAAAACGAGGCTTTTTGGTCGAATTTAGCATGAAAACGAGACTTTTTCGTCGAATTTAGCATGAAAACGAGGCTTTTTGGTCGAATTTAGCATGAAAACGAGCCTTTTTGGTCGAATTTAGCATGAAAACGAGGCTTTTCCATCGAATTTAGCATGAAAACAAGGCTTTTTCATCGAATTTAGCATGAAAACGAGGCTTTTTGGTCGAATTTAGCATGAAAACGAGGCTTTTTGGTCGAATTTAGCATGAAAACGAGGCTTTTTCGTCGAATTTAGCATGAAAACGAGGCTTTTTCGTCGAATTTAGCATGAAAACGAGGCTTTTTGGTCGAATTTAGCATGAAAACGAGGCTTTTTCATCGAATTTAGCATGAAAACGAGGCTTTTTGGTCGAATTTAGCATGAAAACGAGGCTTTTTCGTCGAATTTAGCATGAAAACGAGGCTTTTTCGTCGAATTTAGCATGAAAACGAGGCTTTTTGGTCGAATTTAGCATGAAAACGAGGCTTTTTCATCGAATTTAGCATGAAAACGAGGCTTTTTGGTCGAATTTAGCATGAAAACGAGACTTTTTCGTCGAATTTAGCATGAAAACGAGGCTTTTTCGTCGAATTTAGCATGAAAACGAGGCTTTTTGGTCGAATTTAGCATGAAAACGAGGCTTTTTCGTCGAATTTAGCATGAAAACGAGGCTTTTTCATCGAATTTAGCATGAAAACGAGGCTTTTTGGTCGAATTTAGCATGAAAACGAGGCTTTTTCATCGAATTTAGCATGAAAACGAGGCTTTTTGGTCGAATTTAGCATGAAAACGAGGCTTTTTCGTCGAATTTAGCATGAAAACGAGGCTTTTTGGTCGAATTTAGCATGAAAACGAGGCTTTTTCATCGAATTTAGCATGAAAACGAGGCTTTTTGGTCGAATTTAGCATGAAAACGAGGCTTTTTCATCGAATTTAGCATGAAAACGAGGCTTTTTGGTCGAATTTAGCATGAAAACGAGACTTTTTCGTCGAATTTAGCATGAAAACGAGGCTTTTTGGTCGAATTTAGCATGAAAACGAGGCTTTTTCATCGAATTTAGCATGAAAACGAGGCTTTTTGGTCGAATTTAGCATGAAAACGAGACTTTTTCGTCGAATTTAGCATGAAAACGAGGCTTTTTCGTCGAATTTAGCATGAAAACGAGGCTTTTTGGTCGAATTTAGCATGAAAAACGAGGCTTTTTCGTCGAATTTAGCATGAAAACGAGGCTTTTTCATCGAATTTAGCATGAAAACGAGGCTTTTTGGTCGAATTTAGCATGAAAACGAGGCTTTTTCATCGAATTTAGCATGAAAACGAGGCTTTTTGGTCGAATTTAGCATGAAAACGAGGCTTTTTCGTCGAATTTAGCATGAAAACGAGGCTTTTTGGTCGAATTTAGCATGAAAACGAGGCTTTTTTCATCGAATTTAGCATGAAAACGAGGCTTTTTGGTCGAATTTAGCATGAAAACGAGGCTTTTTCATCGAATTTAGCATGAAAACGAGGCTTTTTGGTCGAATTTAGCATGAAAACGAGGCTTTTTGGTCGAATTTAGCATGAAAACGAGGCTTTTTCATCGAATTTAGCATGAAAACGAGGCTTTTTGGTCGAATTTAGCATGAAAACGAGGCTTTTTCGTCGAATTTAGCATGAAAACGAGGCTTTTTCGTCGAATTTAGCATGAAAACGAGGCTTTTTGGTCGAATTTAGCATGAAAACGAGGCTTTTTGGTCGAATTTAGCATGAAAACGAGGCTTTTTGGTCGAATTTAGCATGAAAACGAGGCTTTTTCATCGAATTTAGCATGAAAACGAGGCTTTTTGGTCGAATTTAGCATGAAAACGAGGCTTTTTCGTCGAATTTAGCATGAAAACGAGGCTTTTTCATCGAATTTAGCATGAAAACGAGGCTTTTTGGTCGAATTTAGCATGAAAACGAGGCTTTTTCGTCGAATTTAGCATGAAAACGAGGCTTTTTCGTCGAATTTAGCATGAAAACGAGGCTTTTTCGTCGAATTTAGCATGAAAACGAGGCTTTTTCGTCGAATTTAGCATGAAAACGAGGCTTTTTCATCGAATTTAGCATGAAAACGAGGCTTTTTCGTCGAATTTAGCATGAAAACGAGGCTTTTTCGTCGAATTTAGCATGAAAACGAGGCTTTTTCATCGAATTTAGCATGAAAACGAGCCTTTTTGGTCGAATTTAGCATGAAAACGAGGCTTTTTCATCGAATTTAGCATGAAAACGAGGCTTTTTGGTCGAATTTAGCATGAAAACGAGACTTTTTCGTCGAATTTAGCATGAAAACGAGGCTTTTTGGTCGAATTTAGCATGAAAACGAGGCTTTTTGGTCGAATTTAGCATGAAAACGAGGCTTTTTCATCGAATTTAGCATGAAAACGAGGCTTTTTGGTCGAATTTAGCATGAAAACGAGGCTTTTTCGTCGAATTTAGCATGAAAACGAGGCTTTTTCATCGAATTTAGCATGAAAACGAGGCTTTTTGGTCGAATTTAGCATGAAAACGAGGCTTTTTCGTCGAATTTAGCATGAAAACGAGGCTTTTTCGTCGAATTTAGCATGAAAACGAGGCTTTTTCGTCGAATTTAGCATGAAAACGAGGCTTTTTCGTCGAATTTAGCATGAAAACGAGGCTTTTTCATCGAATTTAGCATGAAAACGAGGCTTTTTCGTCGAATTTAGCATGAAAACGAGGCTTTTTCGTCGAATTTAGCATGAAAACGAGGCTTTTTCATCGAATTTAGCATGAAAACGAGCCTTTTTGGTCGAATTTAGCATGAAAACGAGGCTTTTTCATCGAATTTAGCATGAAAACGAGGCTTTTTGGTCGAATTTAGCATGAAAACGAGGCTTTTTCATCGAATTTAGCATGAAAACGAGGCTTTTTCGTCGAATTTAGCATGAAAACGAGGCTTTTTCATGGAATTTAGCATGAAAACGAGGCTTTTTGGTCGAATTTAGCATGAAAACGAGGCTTTTTCGTCGAATTTAGCATGAAAACGAGGCTTTTTCATCGAATTTAGCATGAAAACGAGGCTTTTTGGTCGAATTTAGCATGAAAACGAGGCTTTTTTCATCGAATTTAGCATGAAAACGAGGCTTTTTGGTCGAATTTAGCATGAAAACGAGGCTTTTTTCGTCGAATTTAGCATGAAAACGAGGCTTTTTGGTCGAATTTAGCATGAAAACGAGGCTTTTTCATCGAATTTAGCATGAAAACGAGGCTTTTTGGTCGAATTTAGCATGAAAACGAGGCTTTTTCATCGAATTTAGCATGAAAACGAGGCTTTTTGGTCGAATTTAGCATGAAAACGAGACTTTTTCGTCGAATTTAGCATGAAAACGAGGCTTTTTGGTCGAATTTAGCATGAAAACGAGGCTTTTTGGTCGAATTTAGCATGAAAACGAGGCTTTTTCATCGAATTTAGCATGAAAACGAGGCTTTTTGGTCGAATTTAGCATGAAAACGAGGCTTTTTCATCGAATTTAGCATGAAAACGAGGCTTTTTGGTCGAATTTAGCATGAAAACGAGGCTTTTTCGTCGAATTTAGCATGAAAACGAGGCTTTTTGGTCGAATTTAGCATGAAAACGAGGCTTTTTCATCGAATTTAGCATGAAAACGAGGCTTTTTGGTCGAATTTAGCATGAAAACGAGGCTTTTTCATCGAATTTAGCATGAAAACGAGGCTTTTTGGTCGAATTTAGCATGAAAACGAGACTTTTTCGTCGAATTTAGCATGAAAACGAGGCTTTTTGGTCGAATTTAGCATGAAAACGAGGCTTTTTGGTCGAATTTAGCATGAAAACGAGGCTTTTTCATCGAATTTAGCATGAAAACGAGGCTTTTTGGTCGAATTTAGCATGAAAACGAGGCTTTTTCATCGAATTTAGCATGAAAACGAGGCTTTTTGGTCGAATTTAGCATGAAAACGAGACTTTTTCGTCGAATTTAGCATGAAAACGAGGCTTTTTCGTCGAATTTAGCATGAAAACGAGGCTTTTTGGTCGAATTTAGCATGAAAACGAGGCTTTTTCATCGTATTTAGCATGAAAACGAGGCTTTTTTGGTCGAATTTAGCATGAAAACGAGGCTTTTTCATCGAATTTAGCATGAAAACGAGGCTTTTTGGTCGAATTTAGCATGAAAACGAGACTTTTTCGTCGAATTTAGCATGAAAACGAGGCTTTTTCATCGAATTTAGCATGAAAACGAGGCTTTTTCGTCGAATTTAGCATGAAAACGAGGCTTTTTCATCGAATTTAGCATGAAAACGAGGCTTTTTGGTCGAATTTAGCATGAAAACGAGGCTTTTTCATCGAATTTAGCATGAAAACGAGGCTTTTTGGTCGAATTTAGCATGAAAACGAGGCTTTTTCGTCGAATTTAGCATGAAAACGAGGCTTTTTGGTCGAATTTAGCATGAAAACGAGGCTTTTTCATCGAATTTAGCATGAAAACGAGGCTTTTTGGTCGAATTTAGCATGAAAACGAGGCTTTTTCATCGAATTTAGCATGAAAACGAGGCTTTTTGGTCGAATTTAGCATGAAAACGAGACTTTTTCGTCGAATTTAGCATGAAAACGAGGCTTTTTGGTCGAATTTAGCATGAAAACGAGGCTTTTTGGTCGAATTTAGCATGAAAACGAGGCTTTTTCATCGAATTTAGCATGAAAACGAGGCTTTTTGGTCGAATTTAGCATGAAAACGAGGCTTTTTCATCGAATTTAGCATGAAAACGAGGCTTTTTGGTCGAATTTAGCATGAAAACGAGGCTTTTTGGTCGAATTTAGCATGAAAACGAGGCTTTTTGGTCGAATTTAGCATGAAAACGAGGCTTTTTCATCGAATTTAGCATGAAAACGAGGCTTTTTCGTCGAATTTAGCATGAAAACGAGGCTTTTTCATCGAATTTAGCATGAAAACGAGGCTTTTTGGTCGAATTTAGCATGAAAACGAGACTTTTTCGTCGAATTTAGCATGAAAACGAGGCTTTTTGGTCGAATTTAGCATGAAAACGAGGCTTTTTGGTCGAATTTAGCATGAAAACGAGGCTTTTTCATCGAATTTAGCATGAAAACGAGGCTTTTTGGTCGAATTTAGCATGAAAACGAGGCTTTTTCATCGAATTTAGCATGAAAACGAGGCTTTTTCGTCGAATTTAGCATGAAAACGAGGCTTTTTCATCGAATTTAGCATGAAAACGAGGCTTTTTGGTCGAATTTAGCATGAAAACGAGGCTTTTTCATCGAATTTAGCATGAAAACGAGGCTTTTTGGTCGAATTTAGCATGAAAACGAGGCTTTTTTCGTCGAATTTAGCATGAAAACGAGGCTTTTTGGTCGAATTTAGCATGAAAACGAGGCTTTTTCATCGAATTTAGCATGAAAACGAGGCTTTTTGGTCGAATTTAGCATGAAAACGAGGCTTTTTCATCGAATTTAGCATGAAAACGAGGCTTTTTGGTCGAATTTAGCATGAAAACGAGACTTTTTCGTCGAATTTAGCATGAAAACGAGGCTTTTTGGTCGAATTTAGCATGAAAACGAGGCTTTTTGGTCGAATTTAGCATGAAAACGAGGCTTTTTCATCGAATTTAGCATGAAAACGAGGCTTTTTGGTCGAATTTAGCATGAAAACGAGGCTTTTTCATCGAATTTAGCATGAAAACGAGGCTTTTTGGTCGAATTTAGCATGAAAACGAGGCTTTTTCGTCGAATTTAGCATGAAAACGAGGCTTTTTGGTCGAATTTAGCATGAAAACGAGGCTTTTTCATCGAATTTAGCATGAAAACGAGGCTTTTTGGTCGAATTTAGCATGAAAACGAGGCTTTTTCATCGAATTTAGCATGAAAACGAGGCTTTTTGGTCGAATTTAGCATGAAAACGAGACTTTTTCGTCGAATTTAGCATGAAAACGAGGCTTTTTGGTCGAATTTAGCATGAAAACGAGGCTTTTTGGTCGAATTTAGCATGAAAACGAGGCTTTTTCATCGAATTTAGCATGAAAACGAGGCTTTTTGGTCGAATTTAGCATGAAAACGAGGCTTTTTCATCGAATTTAGCA
Organism: Paragorgia papillata; assembly: GCA_035771165.1. Lineage (NCBI taxonomy): Eukaryota > Metazoa > Cnidaria > Anthozoa > Scleralcyonacea > Coralliidae > Paragorgia > Paragorgia papillata. Next base: position 157,599 of record JAWNZC010000401.1, read on the forward strand.
TGAAAACGAGGCTTTTTGGTCGAATTTAGCATGAAAACGAGACTTTTTCGTCGAATTTAGCATGAAAACGAGGCTTTTTCGTCGAATTTAGCATGAAAACGAGGCTTTTTGGTCGAATTTAGCATGAAAACGAGGCTTTTTCATCGTATTTAGCATGAAAACGAGGCTTTTTGGTCGAATTTAGCATGAAAACGAGGCTTTTTCATCGAATTTAGCATGAAAACGAGGCTTTTTGGTCGAATTTAGCATGAAAACGAGACTTTTTCGTCGAATTTAGCATGAAAACGAGGCTTTTTGGTCGAATTTAGCATGAAAACGAGGCTTTTTGGTCGAATTTAGCATGAAAACGAGGCTTTTTCATCGAATTTAGCATGAAAACGAGGCTTTTTGGTCGAATTTAGCATGAAAACGAGGCTTTTTTCGTCGAATTTAGCATGAAAACGAGGCTTTTTCATCGAATTTAGCATGAAAACGAGGCTTTTTGGTCGAATTTAGCATGAAAACGAGGCTTTTTCGTCGAATTTAGCATGAAAACGAGGCTTTTTCGTCGAATTTAGCATGAAAACGAGGCTTTTTCGTCGAATTTAGCATGAAAACGAGGCTTTTTCGTCGAATTTAGCATGAAAACGAGGCTTTTTCATCGAATTTAGCATGAAAACGAGGCTTTTTCGTCGAATTTAGCATGAAAACGAGGCTTTTTCATCGTATTTAGCATGAAAACGAGGCTTTTTGGTCGAATTTAGCATGAAAACGAGGCTTTTTCATCGAATTTAGCATGAAAACGAGGCTTTTTGGTCGAATTTAGCATGAAAACGAGACTTTTTCGTCGAATTTAGCATGAAAACGAGGCTTTTTTGGTCGAATTTAGCATGAAAACGAGGCTTTTTGGTCGAATTTAGCATGAAAACGAGGCTTTTTCATCGAATTTAGCATGAAAACGAGGCTTTTTGGTCGAATTTAGCATGAAAACGAGGCTTTTTCGTCGAATTTAGCATGAAAACGAGGCTTTTTTCATCGAATTTAGCATGAAAACGAGGCTTTTTGGTCGAATTTAGCATGAAAACGAGGCTTTTTCGTCGAATTTAGCATGAAAACGAGGCTTTTTCGTCGAATTTAGCATGAAAACGAGGCTTTTTTCGTCGAATTTAGCATGAAAACGAGGCTTTTTCGTCGAATTTAGCATGAAAACGAGGCTTTTTTTCATCGAATTTAGCATGAAAACGAGGCTTTTTCGTCGAATTTAGCATGAAAACGAGGCTTTTTCGTCGAATTTAGCATGAAAACGAGGCTTTTTCATCGAATTTAGCATGAAAACGAGCCTTTTTGGTCGAATTTAGCATGAAAACGAGGCTTTTTCATCGAATTTAGCATGAAAACGAGGCTTTTTGGTCGAATTTAGCATGAAAACGAGGCTTTTTCATCGAATTTAGCATGAAAACGAGGCTTTTTCGTCGAATTTAGCATGAAAACGAGGCTTTTTCATCGAATTTAGCATGAAAACGAGGCTTTTTCGTCGAATTTAGCATGAAAACGAGGCTTTTTCTTTTTTCCGGGGTGGTCCAAAAATCTCTGAAATTATTGCTAATCTACGAAATAATTACAACAGACAAATGCTTATACTTACTTTAGAAGTCGTTAGAGTCTAAATTTTCGTTGGTTTCGCTTATATATTGACAAATAAAAGCCACTTTCGTCTTGTTGAGATACACGTTGTAGCCACTTATATAGATCAGTGGTAGTGGTTGTAGTCTGCGTAACTGGCGGTATTAGGGAGTTCGGGCGTAGGCGGTAGGCGGGCTACGCCTAAAAAAATAGAAAAAAATAGAAAAAAAAAGCACGAAGAAAGAACAAAAACTAAATAAATTGTTTCTGCGCATGTCCAATCTTGGGTTTCAAAAAGATAAAAAATGTACGAATACGCAATTTCATTTATCAATTTAATTTTTTCCATTAAGTAAAATGTTTTAGAAAGAAAATTACTCATTTCAAGGTTTGTTTTATGCCTTATAACATTACAAAAAATATCTGACATACAGTACAACCTGTTCCTACTCTATATCTTGTTAGCTAATATTTGTTTAAAGAATGTTATGATGATTTTCATTCCATTCTGAACGGCGCTAGATCACGCTAGATGTAATGGATTTCTAAAACAAGTTGCGTCACGTTGGCATTGGTAACTTAGTTACGCGTCAAATACGGTTATGACGTCACGGATGGAATAGAAAATGGACGTTCTGTATGCCTTGTGTTTATATAACCTGACGCAAACACTGGAGTGAGGTTAGGAGAATTTAAAAATGAAAACTTTCGCCACAACAGGTCAGTTCTCCTAAATGTTCAAATTCTTGAGTTGCCAAGATAAACACTGGCGGCCATTTTCCACTTCATTTGATTATCATGTTCAATAAGACGACGCAATGACGCATAATTGTCAGTTTAAACATGTAAATTTGTACTATTTTATCAATGCTTTAAGTAAAGAAAGTTGTATTCTAATTGCTGATGGTTCAAATTAAAAAATTACATTTTAAATTGGCTTATTTTAATTTGCGTGTTTTTACTAAACTTCTTTCCTGATTTATAACAGACGGGACACCCGGGGTCTATATTCAGTCCCTCTCTCTTACTACTTGCCCATATGAGCGATTTGCGTCCCTATTAAAAGGATAAAGGACTAGGGGCTAATCATCCTAATATGTTAGCCTTGTTAGGTGTTGATTTTATGGAGGGAGGAAAACTGGAGAACGCGGCGAAAAACCCTCGAAGCACGGGAGAGATCAACTACAACTCTACTCACATGAGTTTCAAGCTCGACAACGGGGTCATTCCCAAGCGGTCACCCATCCAAGTACTATTAACCCCGTCTAACCGGGCTTAACTTTTAGAGAGGCAGTGCGCTAACAGCACACCACGAGTTACTTAGAGTTTAGTTTAGTTTAATATTTCTGATCTTTCGGCGTGTTTAGCTTGGCTTGCATGGCTCTTTTCTAAAATACCAACTAAAAATCCTAGTACACCACGCCGTTTTGATCAAGATGGTGTTCGTGCGAAAAAAACTTGAATGGGTGACGCGCGCACTGACCCGGAAACACGCCTTCTGTGGTATTTCCCTTTCACTTGACTTGTCAAAGCAATTAGTCACGCGAACCAAGATCGGGTTACTGGTCATAACTTTGAAATCTTCGCCAAATCCGCGAGTACCTTCACAGTTCACAGTGCCGGAACAAAAAATATCCACCAATGGCTGCTCAGGCAATCGTATTTTTGATGCATCTTTTTATTAGTTTTTCAATGGGAGTCGAGACTCAAGTTGAGGTACTGAAATGTTTCGAAAAATATTATTGCTGATAAGTGTAATCAAAGATTCGCTTAAGTACATCCTTCGAGATTGTGATTGACTAGCTTTCATTGTTATCACCTCACCCGATGCAAATGTACTCCAGTACTCTTACCTACTGTGTATTTCTAGGGGCGTAGCAATTATTTGAAGTGCGTGGAGGAAATAAGAAGCTTCAGTGCAAAGTGTAAGACCTTTCTGAAAGATAACCAAGAAAAGGCTAACTTAAACGTTTGTGAAAAACACGCCAGAAATATGATGCTCAAATGTCAAAACATTCGTACAAGCGGTAGGTATTTCACTGTGGATACAAATGCTAACCATGTGTCTTAAAGTCGAGCTCGTGGGGGTTATCTGCCAGATCTTGTTTCAGTGAAAAATTGAAATCCTCTGTTTCACGCGATCTGTTTTGACTGATCTAATTTCTTTGTAAAATAGAATCGCTATAGTATCGCCTTCCGGCAATTGAATGAAACAAATGGATCGCGTTCAGATATTAACATACCGTAAATACTTGAGTTAAAGGCACCTGTCTAATAGGGGACCCCGCCCCTCAAGGAAGAAGACAAGTTATGCGTCGCTCTCCAATAACTTTCCTATCTAACTCTAGCTTAATCTAACTCCCCATCCAATAAGGAAAAGACTATTTTGCTGGCGTCAGAATGACATTGTGTAACCATTTAACAATTTTTTGACATAGTGACGGAACTTAAAATTACTTTAACTCTTTCCTGTCCGAATCGGTCTTTAGTATTTTAATGAAGTTAGTTATAACCAAGGTTAACAATAAAGGAACGCGCGCTGCAGGGCCTGAGGAGAATAAAGCGAGGGCAGGTAAATAGGTACCTCCCTCAAAGGCTGCGTCATTGTGCCTTAGACAGCCGGTGAGCAAACAAGGCGAATCCAGTGTAGCTAACACCAGATTGCACCCACCAACCCACCCTATTAACAAAGCTATCGGCAAATAATTTCCACTGACATAGTCGGTGTGATAGGTGCAGACATTGGTGGACAGGTCACGGCTCAGGGCTGGAGACCAAAACATGGCCTTTGACCTGAATCCAAGTAACAATTAAGCTTAGGATCCATATGCATGTCTGCACCTTACCATCCACAGCGGTAAGTATATAGTGACTGTAATTGTTAATTCTGGCTAACACCAGATGATTTTATTCACCCTGGAGAAGCCCTCGGACAGGAATGAGTTATAAACTATCTCTATAAAAAACGCATGGTGCCATGTTGAATATAGCAATGTTGGAAAGCTTAAAAAAAACTATTGGACTGGAGGCCTAGCAAATTTGGAGTAAAAACAGAAGTGAAAATATTTTTTAAAAAGTACATTTTTTTAGTAATTTCACTCCACTTAATATTAATAGGTTCTCAATTTGATATCGTCAAAACATAACATACATTCATTTTATATTTTTTACTTAAGAGGAATGTCAAGGATGTTTCCAAAAACTAGAAAAAGTGGTAGAGAAGTGTGTTCAATTTTATCAGCCAGTTCAACCATCAGAAGAAGCACCAAGACAATGTATGGATCTTAAAAACGGACTAACTGAAAGCTGTTCAACAAAATGCCCAGGTAAGAATAGATGCCTTGAAAGATTTTCTCCGCTAAAATAGTTTTAAATAAGCAACTATAATTTGTACAGAAATGACTGCGGCATAACCTACGCTATAGACGACAAAAATCCGAGTTTTAAACTCGTCTTTGGTGCACACTAGAGCGGCATAGCGTGACTGGTTTTTTTGTGAGGAGGGGTCAGTTGGTGGTCTTTTCGTTTTTGTCTAAGTACTTTTTTTTCAAAATTGATTGTTTCAAAGTTTGTCAAGACAAGCTGTGCCAAAACGGAGGACAATGCAGTGGAGGTGATCTTATATTCTCGTGTCACTGTCTTCCTCAGTTTAAAGGAATTTACTGCGAAACAAGTAACTTTTTTGATTAACTATTGTCACTATTATTTAACACCGTTCTTATATCATTGCATCATATTTATATGATTGTCACCATACTTATATTATTATATATATCACCATCATTTGCTAACACCGTTCTTTTAACTTATATATATATATATATATATATATATATATATATATATATATATATAGTTCAATCTACAGACATGGTGTTTCGCTGTACAACAGCTCATCAGTGTAGCTTGGAACAATCTGAATGAATTTCATCAATTACTTGTACACATGCGATCGTCGGTGACAACCGCATGTGGGACAGCATCGGTGAAATACATTCATATATATATATATATATATAAGTGAGTTATGGTTCACGAAATGTTAGAGAGTGCTCAATACCATATAGATAGAGCAAAATACAAAGTATAAAGTATAGTTTTACCTTAAAGTCTTCGCTACCAGAGGTTTCACCCTAAACGGGATCATCAGGCGACTGGAAAATATCGGTTAGTGGGCTGCTTAAATGCGTTAGTTGGGGCGTGGGTGTGGGCGTCGAAACGTCCGGCGCATTCATTTGGAGCGTGGGTGTGGGCGTCGAAACGTTGCGCGCATTCCTTTGATTGTTTAGGTTGTTGATCCGAAATCTATTTTTGTGCCGACACGTCGAAACTATTTCTGATCTTTTGTTGAGTAAGGGTTGTTTGTCTGCCTTCATGATGAAAAGTTTTTCGTCCAAATGCGCCGGACGTTTCGACGCCCACACCCACGCCCCAACTAACGCATTTAAGCAGCCCACTAACCGATATTTTCCAGTCGCCTGATGATCCCGTTTAGGGTGAAACCTCTGGTAGCGAAGACTTTAAGGTAAAACTATACTTTATACTTTGTATATATATATATATATATATATATATATATATATATATATATATATATATATATATATATATATATATACCAGAAATATGATCAATTAATTTGAGTCACAACTTTATAGGTCGGTGTTCAATTTCATGTCAAAACGGTGGTGTATGTTCTGGTGAGAATCAATGCACGTGTTTATGGTCATTTACTGGTTCTTATTGTCAACGCAAAAGATTAGGAACGAAGGACAATCCTGGTGTGAGTGCCAGTGAAATAATTAAAGCAGGTGATAGTCTTGGTAATGGTATGTACTGGATCCGACCCCATGGTGAACTTACATCTGCTCGTACGTACTGTGATATGGAGTTTGATGGTGGTGGATGGATGTTGGCTAGTTATGGTTATCTTGATGTTCATGATGATGATCCAAGGAATAAAGTAATGTTAAATTTAAACTACCCTTATGGTTACCTATGGTTACCTGAGCAACGGAGTTCATCTCATGGTGTAATATCCTTAAGTCGTGGCGCTGTACTACTTGCGAGATCATCAACATATATGATAATGGCCGCAGGCAATAATCCTAATACAGGGGGTATCAATGAATATCGTTATGTCTTCAAAATTGATCTATCTAATATAAGCAGTAATATAAGTTTTGATAATCATAATTCTTACCATGGTTCATCCGGCTCACAAAATATTCCCCAGATGCACCTTGAACGCTTCATTGTGCAAGGTTTGAAAGGAGAACTTGGTCAATATACTCGTTTCTCATTGGCTGAATCACTTGGAGTTACATCACGTGACTCGACTCCAGCAGGCTATGGGTTCTACAGTAAGAAAGAACAGTGTTCGTTTTTTAATGATGGCCCGTTTTTCCCTAGCGTGCATTCTGGTTCCGGGAGAAAAAATGGCTGTCATTACGGTAAGCGTGCTAATTTCCCACCAGATGTCCTGCAAGGATGTTACAGTTACAATGATAGAGGATGGTACACAGCTACTAGTGTAAATAACTTTGGACAAATGTCAATTTGGTTTAAATAATCGTTGCAATCGTTGATTATTTGAAGGGATTTTTACTTTAGTCAACCTAAACAGACTATTTTCTTACTTGTAAAACTTGCAATACAATGTATGATGTAATGTAATATAATATAATATAATACAATGTAATAGAATAGAATGGAATGGAATAGAATAGAATGGAATGAAATTAGGAATGGAGTGGAGTGGCACGTGGCGTAACACAAGGCAACGCAACAGAAAGTAATGTTATGTATATATTATTCGCAATAAACCACACTTCTCTAAAAGTTCCAAGAGTAAAGCCACTATGAAATTACTGAACTTCAACCACGCAATGCATAGACAAGTATAGAGTGTTGTGGGCAGTGTTTTGCCGGAGTGCGTGGTGATATTCAGATGATAAATCATAGATTAAGTGGTGTTGGTGGCACAGTAGTTAGCACACGTGACTTTCACCTCGGTGACCCAGGGCCTGCTTGATGCACTTATCAGATTAAAATCAGCCACCTTGGCCGCATGTAAGAAGAGCGCTTCCAGTTTGACTCTGGGTACTCCAGTTTCTTTCCTGTAGTAACACTGGACCAATGAGGGATGGTCCTTACTGGGCCTCCAGGGGGAACAGTTTAGATATGTTTTTTCGTATGTTTTTGCTGTACAAGCTGTCGTTAGTTAAACTCAGAGAAAAACTCTGAGCTCCGGACGAGACTCGAACCCACAACCTTCCGAATGCCAGCCGGACGCTCTCACCATTGAGCCTCTGGAACTCAGATGGCCATGGTAGATCGAGGTTGTTTGTTAGAGCGTCCGGCTGGCATTCGGAAGGTTGTGGGTTCCAGAGTCCCATCTGGAGCTCAGAGTTTTTCCCTGAGTTTAACTAACGACAGCTCAGTTGTACAGCAAAAACAAACGAAAAAGCTTTACTAACCGCCGATGGCCAGAAATTACGGACATGCAAGATTTGCGCATGTCTCAGATTTCCCCGATAATGGCGGCCCGATGCCCTATATTTATTCATAGGGAAATTAAGTATTCTCAAAATAGAATGGTCCATAGACTTCTTCGAGCAACTGCCGAAATGCGGTAAGCATGCGACGGTTATCCGAAACACATTCATCAACAAATGTTCTCAACACGTTGTATACTCGCCCTGCATTTTCCGATTAAATACACAAATAATTTACCTTGTATTACACTGGGAATATGTGGGATTTCTCAAATGATTCCATTTTAAACGCTTGGTTATCCTTAGGTATTCAATAATCCGTAGTTGCCGAAATCGTTTGGCTTTGATGAGTAATATTTCCATGCTTTCCACCATCTTCCAATTTGATACTCACGATAAAAGTTCTGCATTTTCGATTTAAAAATTCATTAGCCGTCGGGTGAAATGAGCGCCGCCATATTATTGCTTCGTTGTCAAAAGGAGAGTTTTCACTTGCTCGTTAAACTCGAAATATTGCGCGCTATACCTCGTGTTTGGTACCAAAATACTCGTCGAAGGATTCTCTTTTCATTTCTATAGTCGTTGCCTAGATACCCCCTGAGCCCGCGGCTTTATTGGCCTGTGATCGTGACCCATTTGTGGGTAATAATTCCCAACCTCGTACCCAGGGCCATTTGTAGGGAACTGGGCCAAGATGGCGGGAACAAATGGCCCTGGTGGAGGCTAGCTCAAAATGCCTATTATACTTGGCAGTGCCAGTACCTGAGAAGATACACATGAGAAGGACCCAAATACACGAGAGGGCCCATGCCATATATGGCATATATCGCCTTATATGTTCTTCATAGCAAGTGTAATACGACCTTTCGATTATATTGACACTTCTCAATCGCATCGGCTATAATATAAGATCGGTAAAGAGCACAAAATCTTTGGATTTGCTTTTGGAATTTATATAAAAGTTGATGTCTTGGTCAAGACTTGATGAGTTGAAGTATATGAGTTCAGTAAGGGTGATACAAATTGAAACAACTTGCCACTCAATAATCGATTTCTTTAAGTTACTGCGTGTTTAATATAACAAGAGAGGATAAATGCATAATAAGTCAAGATATCTAAGTCTGAGCGTAGCTTGATAACTAGTGCATGTAGTCTGAGCGTGAACTCTCATACTCTGAAAATATAATATATTAGGCAAGCTTATAAATCAAGCGCTTTACTTCACTACGGAATACGCGCGCAATGATAATCAACATTCTCTGAAGGTCTGAAACGGTCGGGTTTGACGCGTATTAAAAGTCTTTTAAGAAGCAGTCATGCTGTCTCAGACCTGCACCGAATATTTATTCAGGATGACTGTCTGGGTGTCATGCTTTACTGAGAATTCTAAAAATATATACCATTTATAATTTATATATAGCGACAACCGTATAAAGTTAAATAACCAAGCACTTAAATACAATTTTCTGAGAACGATCAGTGGCAAATATATTTTTAAGTAACCTTCATTAAAAGAATATATTATTATATAGTCATATAATATAATATTATATAGTCTATATAATATAGTCTTTCTTGCTAATATAATCTTGTGTATACAATATACTATTACTATATATAATATAATAATTACTATTACTATATATAATATAATATTATATAGTCTATATAATATAGTCTTTCTTGCTAATATAATCTTGTGTATACAATATACTTGCATACAGATTTTTATAGCGCATTATCTAAATATATTAAATGTATATATCTATCAACAACAACAATCATAATCATAATAATAATAATAATAATAATAACAATAATGATAATAATATGATAATGATAATGATAATGATAATGATAATGAATAACTAGGATGATATTATCATAAGTAAGATGATAATGACGACGATGACAATGACGGTTACATTCAGGATGGGATGATGACGATAATGATGATGATGATGATGATGATGATGATGATGATGATGATGATGATGATAATGGCGACGATAATAATGATCATGTGGTCATGCCAACACTGTTGTATCATTTTCAACAAGAAAACGCCTTCGATTTCGAATAGGTACATATTGACCTAAATGTCTTGTATAGCGAGTATAAACTACATATAACTGTGGTGCATGGTCAACATTGTCTGACTTCATAATTTTTCTTGATATTTTAACTAAAGTTCTAACTTGGTAAAAGTCAGTAACTTGGTAAAAGTGGACTCTTTTCAAAATTTCGGGAAATTTGACTAATTTATTCAATATTTCCTAAAAGTGTTTTTTAGGCCTAAAGGTTTTATATATGTGTTGGTTCACATTCTTCGACTTCATGGTTTCTCTTGATATGTTAACCATAGTTCTAACTGGTAAAAGTAAATTCATTTCAAAATTTCACACCATTTGACAGTTTTCTTCCATCATTTCAAAAAATGGGGTATTTTCGGCTAATAAACGTGTTATATATAGAGTATAAACTGTATATCACGGAGTGCGCATAAGTTGGTTGACATTGTCTGACTTTATCAGTTTATAATCAGTTTTTATGATACTTTAACAATACTTTTAACTTGGCACTTGGTAATTGTGCTCAAATTTGTACCATGTAAACGACATGAAGTCTAAAATCTGAAGAGAGACTAATTAGTCTCCCTTTCCACGCAGGGGAGACTAAATATAGTCTCCCTTGAATAATGTCTCTCAGTTCACATTGTTTGATTTTACAATTTTTCTTGATATTTTAACTAAAGTTTTATCTTGGTAAAAGTAGGCTAATCTGAAAATTTCAGACAATTTGACTCATTCCTTCCATCTTTTCCAAAAATGGGGTATTTTCGGCTAAAGGTGTTATATATAGAGAGAGTAAAAACCGCATAAATGGGGTGATGTGTTGGTTCACATTGTTTGACTTCATGGTTTCTCTTTATATTTTAACCATAGTTCTAACTTAGTAAAAGTAGATTAATTTCAAAATTTCAGGCCATTTGACAGATTTCTTCCATCTTTTCCCAAAAAGGGGTATTTTCGGCTAAAGGTGTTATATATAGAGAGAGTATAAGCCGTATATTTGGAGCGATGTGTTGGTTCACATTGTTTGACTTAATGGTTTCTCTTTATATTTTAACTAACGCTTTATCTTGGTAAAAGTAGACTAATCTGAAAATTTCAGACAATTTGACTGATTCCTTCCATCTTTTCCAAAAATGGGGTATTTTCGGCTAAAGGTGTTATATATAGAGCATGAACGGCATATCACGGAGTGCGTATATGTTGGTTGACATTGTCTGACTTTATCAGTTTTTAATTTTTTATGATACTTTAACCATACTTTTAACTTGGCACTTGTTAATTGTGTTCCAAATTTGTACCATGTAAACGGCAAGTCTAAAATCTGAAGGGAGACTAATTAGTCTCCCTTTCCATGCAGGGGAGACTAAATAGTCTCCCTTGAACAATGTCTCTCAGTTCACATTGTTTGATTTTATAATTTTTCTTGATATTTTAACTAAAGTTTTATCTTGGTAAAGGTAGACTTATCTGAAAATTTCAGACAATTTGACTCATTCCTTCCATCTTTTCCAAAAATGGGGTATTTTCGGCTAAAGGTGTTATATATAGAGAGAGTAAAAACCGCATATATGGGGTGATGTGTTGGTTCACATTGTTTGATTTCGTGGTTTATTTCTCTTTATATTTTAACCATAGTTCTAACTTAGTAAAAGTAAATGAATTTCAAAATTTCAGGCCATTTGACAGATTTCTTCCATCTTTTCCAAAAATGGGGTATTTTCGGCTAAAGGTGTTGTATAGAGAGAGTATAAGCCGTATATATGGAGCGATGTGTTGGTTCACATTGTTTGACTTAATGGTTTCTCTTTATATTTTAACTAACGCTTTATCTTGGTAAAAGTAGACTAATCTGAAAATTTCAGACAATTTGACTGATTCCTTCCATCTTTTCCAAAAATGGGGTATTTTCGGCTAAAGGTGTTATATATAGAGAGAGTAAAAACCGCATATATGGGGTGATGTGTTGGTTCACATTGTTTGATTTCGTGGTTTCTCGTTATATTTTAACCATAGTTCTAACTTAGTAAAAGTAAATGAATTTCAAAATTTCAGGCCATTTGACAGATTTCTTCCATCTTTTCCAAAAATGGGGTATTTTCGGCTAAAGGTGTTATATAGAGAGAGTATAAGCCGTATATATGGAGCGATGTGTTGGTTCACATTGTTTGACTTAATGGTTTCTCTTTATATTTTAACTAACGCTTTATCTTGGTAAAAGTAGACTAATCTGAAAATTTCAGACAATTTGACTGATTCCTTCCATCTTTTCCAAAAATGGGGTATTTTCGGCTAAAGGTGTTATATATAGAGCATGAACGGCATATCACGGAGTGCGTATATGTTGGTTGACATTGTCTGACTTTATCAGTTTATAATTTTTTATAATACTTTAACCATACTTTTAACTTGGCACTTGTTAATTGTGTTCCAAATTTGTACCATGCAAACGACAAGTCTAAAATCTGAAGGGAGACTAATAAGTCTCCCTTTCCATGCAGGGGAGACTAAATAGTCTCCCTTGAATAATGTCTCTCAGTTCACATTGTTTGATTTTATAATTTTTCTTGATATTTTCACTAATGTTTTATCTTGGTAAAGGTAGACTTATCTGAAAATTTCAGACAATTTGACTCATTCCTTCCATCTTTTCCAAAAATGGGGTATTTTCGGCTAAAGGTGTTATATATAGAGAGAGTAAAAACCGCATATATGGGGTGATGTGTTGGTTCACATTGTTTGACTTCATGGTTTCTCTTTATATTTTAACCATAGTTCTAACTTAGTAAAAGTAGATTAATTTCAAAATTTCAGGCCATTTGACAGATTTCTTCCATCTTTTCCCAAAAAGGGGTATTTTCGGCTAAAGGTGTTATATATAGAGAGAGTATAAGCCGTATATATGGAGCGATGTGTTGGTTCACATTGTTTGACTTAATGGTTTCTCTTTATATTTTAACTAACGCTTTATCTCGGTAAAAGTAGACTAATCTGAAAATTTCAGACAATTTGACTGATTCCTTCCATCTTTTCCAAAAATGGGGTATTTTCGGCTAAAGGTGTTATATATAGAGCATGAACGGCATATCACGGAGTGCGTATATGTTGGTTGACATTGTCTGACTTTATCAGTTTTTAATTTTTTATGATACTTTAACCATACTTTTAACTTGGCACTTGTTAATTGTGTTCCAAATTTGTACCATGTAAACGGCAAGTCTAAAATCTGAAGGGAGACTAATTAGTCTCCCTTTCCATGCAGGGGGGACTAAATAGTCTCCCTTGAATAATGTCTCTCAGTTCACATTGTTTGATTTTATAATTTTTCTTGATATTTTAACTAAAGTTTTATCTTGGTAAAGGTAGACTTATCTGAGAATTTCAGACAATTTGACTCATTCCTTCCATCTTTTCCAAAAATGTGTTTTTTTCGGCTAAAGGTGTTATATATAGAGAGTGTAAACCGCATATATATGGGGTGATGTGATGTGTTGGTTCACATTGTTTGACTTAACGGACATACGTATACTCTACCCCCCCCCCCCCCCAGTAATACCGAAATAAATGAGCAAAGAATGAAGCAATTAAAATATAAAAGGAAGATTTCACGGACTCAGGCTATTAGCATAGATATAGATAAACAGGTATACTAATAGATAAATCTTTATATTAGTTAAATAGTTTTTATTTTGATAAGATTATGTCGTGACGAAAAATCTTTTTGTAGTTCCTGACAAAATTTTCCATATTAATTGTATTTGAAAATGTCAGAAATGTGTTGTATTTTAACTAGTTTTTATGACATTTTATGACCTTCAGTGATCTTAAAATTCACCCCTCAGGATGCAGGAAAATGGCATTTTGGAGACTCTAAATTTCAAAATTTTCCAGGGGGGGCATGCCCCCGGACCCCCCTAGAAGAGTTCCTCTTCGGGAACTCTAAGTTCGTAATTTGATACAAAGTAGCTGTCATGCATCCGTTAATTAATAATAGTATTTTGAATTCAAATGTTTCAGGCTGATTGGTAACCTTTATACTATATATCAAAACATTCTGTAATATTATTAATATAATTCTGTATACTCTTGAATAAACGATCGACGTCACGAGCATCGCTGTAACTGTATTTTTAGGGTTACTGTAGACCTCCAAACCATAGTGTTTTTAATTTTTTTATTCGCTGAAAGTGAAGCACTTTATGAGGGCTTTCAGATTCCGGAAATGTTTTTTTTATTTCTAAGCAATGAAAAAAGTGACAAGAGGTTTCTTTCACACGGCTTTTCCTGAAAGAAATATTTTGAACTAAAGTAAGAAATTTAAAAGGCTATAAGTGAACACAAATTTATCAGAATCGTCTAAAAATTGTATTCGAGTAACTTAACATTCTGGTGACAAGTGTGTCTGGGAATTGTAAAATTTTCAATAGTTATCTTTTTACGGCCTTTTATGCAAGCCCATTCAACCTCCTGTGTTAGCTGTGATAGTGAAAATTCGATAACTCTAAAAGTTAGTTTCAGAAATTGCAGCTTGATGTTAGTAATAATTGTCAGTTGTTTGCTGTACAAGCTATGTTAGTTGGTAATAATCAGAAGAGCTCTGAGCTCTAGAAAAACTCTGAGCTGGGTTCGAGTCCCGCTTAGAGCTCAGAGTTTTTCTGAGTATTACCAACTAACACAGCTTGTACAGCAAACAACTGACAATTATAACTCTAAAAGTATTTGGAATTTTTACAAACCCGGACACCCTTTTTTTGCTATGATATTTATCTACCTAGTTGTTCACTTATAGTATATAGTATATTTCAAATTGGAATGAAAACCTTTATAAACAGAAGCGCTATTTTTTGTTTGCGTTCATAACTAAATTACCAAATGTGTTTTGATGCAGTCTTGTAGCCCAGTATATCAGCTTTCGAATGCGTAGCTAGGTTTTGGTATATATGCAATAAATGGACGGAGCGCTATGTTTTCCCTAAAACGTAACCCGAAGGTCTACAGTAACATTAAATGTCTGAACAACGTTTTTGATTCAAAGTTGATCTACTATACCAAATAGCAATTTCCACCGATACCATACTAGAAACAACACCAAATTCCACTTACCTAAAGGTAAGACTAAGGGGCTGTTTACATGAGCCCGGCTAGCCGGGCTGGCCCGTTTGACCGAGGCGCCTGGTTATATAGTTATTACCTTTGCGAAAAGGATTCAGTTTACATGGAAAGCCGGGCCAGCCCGGTTAGCCGGGATCTCACTTGAGCAAACCGGGGCGCCCGGTTAACCGGGATGAAATTTCCCCATATAAACTGTTCAAGCCGGGCTAGCCCGGTTAACCGGGCTGAAAAATCAAAACGAAAAAAACCCACATGATATGCCATGTGATGATGATTTAACACAATAACTAATAAAAGAACGTCTACCTCTGTAAGCAAAACCGTAAAACAAACAATATTATAACTGTATGGATCAAAATAAGTCTATTTATTTTGTTTTCAGTTTTCCCGCCAAAAACTTTTGTTTATGCAAATTCGAATAGAATTTCAGCCCGGCTTGCCGGGCTGGATCCTTAGCTCATGTAAACAGCCCCTAACTGGGGAAAACATAAATTAATTTATCACGAAGAAGACGGCCCCCGGGCTGATTGAGCTTGACGAACGTCCACCAAACGTTTGTTACATTACACCAAGTTCGCAAACGTACCACATGCACATGTATACGTACAACTTATCATATCACTTTAACTACATCTTATTCTCATGCAAACGCTAAAATCTTTTCTGAGTAATTGAGCTTGACGAACGACCACCAAACGTCTATTATATATAACGTCTATATATATATATAACCATATCTTGTTATCTTGTATTTACTTCATATTTCATTTATGTTACCCCGTATTATTGTTATTATAGGTACCTATTGAAAAACACTTTGGTGACATGGGCTCTCTGTTAAAATATTGCGGTGCCTTGAAAGTTAGCTTGCGGGCGCAGCTAACTTTCACACCGCTTGTGACTTCGTTCGTTCGTTCGTTCGTAATCAATAGCAAGCGACATTTTTGACGGGATATTCTTAACGCGATGTTTTGAACGCCACAGGGTGAGGGCACCGCTTTGTAGCACTGTGTCTGGTTATATTTAAGAAATAGAAAATGGCCGCCCGTGTTTATATAGCCTGATGCAAACACGAGAGTGAGTTGGGAGAATTCGAAAGTTTATGTGAACCCGAGCCGTAGGCGAGGGTTTACATAAGTACTTTCGAATTCTCCCAACTCACTCTCGTGTTTGCATCAGGTTATATAAATACAGGGCATCCATTTTCTATTTCTTTTATGAAATAAGGCTAAAAAATGTGCCGTGACATCACAACCGTGTTTACATAGCCTGATATAAACACGGTAACTGACCAATCACAGCGTGCGTAAGACGCAACCTATTATATATATATATATATATATATATATATATATATATATAGTATATAGTACATAGTACATATAGTAAGGTTGGGTATACTGCCGAAACAGAGAACGTAGGAGTCTAACGTTTCGAGCGAAGACCCTTCTCTCTGCAGAGGAAGGGCCTTCGCTCGAAACGTTAGACTCCTACGTTCTCTGTTTCGGCAGTATATCTAACCTTACTTTATTATATAAAATAGAGCGGTGTTTTATTGATGTTTCCGCCACTAATAAAAACGATAATCTCACATGTGATTATTCATGATAATCTCACATGTGTCGATTATCGTGAAACGTATTAGAGTTTACTGCTCTATTTTTGTGGGGAAAAAGGACTGTTTTTTATATAATAAACAGAACAATACATGAATGCTTGGAAATATGAAATTTATTTCTCGTGTTGACCCGCGCATTCATGTATTATTCTCTATATATTTCGATTACTATAAATCTGTTAGGGGGCTAAATCTGTTAGGCAAGTGTTTTTATTGGTTGGGCTTCACTAGCACTCCGTCGTGATGACGTCAGGATTGATGTTTGTCCGCTTTTACCCACAATTCTTGCACTTCGAACAATGGATAATGGCTCATTTTCAATGATTTGAAAGTCAATTTTGCTTTGTTTGTCCGCTTTTTGTGCTATTAATAGCAGCTGGACGGTACGCTATTAGATTACTCCAAGATGAAAGCAAGATTGGTGCAGTGATGGATCTAGCTTGATCTGGTAGGGGGGGGGTGCTGCAGGGGGGTGCTGCAGGGGGGGTGCTGCAGGGGGGTGCTGCAGGGGGGGTGCTGCAGGGGCGGATCTAGAATTTTTTTCACCTTAGTCAAACCATTCCTAGGGTGCCCCGGAAATTTTTTTAAATTTGGACCTCTGAAAGTACGGTACCTCCGACGGTACTTTGAAGAAAGATTTAAAAGTTTTAAATCGTGTTTTCAATAGCGCATTTTATCAAACCTGGAAGGTGTCATATAAATTTAGGGATGAAGTGGACGTTTTATTATACAAATACATTTAAAATTATAGAAAATAACGGGGGGAAATCCAATAAATCCAAGGAAGCTAGACATTAGAAATGTGATTGACATTTTCAATGAAAAGCCGCGTCGCATCCCACTGCAGCAAGGCACTAATCGAGTAATTGGCACCCCTTTGAAATTGAGCATTTCGGGGGTGGGGGGGGGGGGGGGGGGGGGGGGGGGGAGGGGGGAGGGGGGGGTTGTGTAGAACATAATGGTCTTTAATGGACCAGGGTACATGTATACCTGATAGGGGGAAAATTAAATAATATCTCAAAGAATATAATATTAAGAATATAATATTACTGTCCATTACTCAATATTTTTAGTATAAACGTAGGAATACTATAAGGCCCACTTGCTCTTCTATCATTGAAAGAGAATATGATGTTATGTATTTCCCCTACTGTAGTTGGATATACATGTAATAAGTAAAAGCAACAGTTTTTGTTTGTACTGTAGGCAAATAATCTATTTATGAGCAGTCAACATCGAAATTTTGGAGTTGTGTTTTACCATTGCGGGCCATCGTAAATATACAATTAATACACACAATTTGCAAGAATAAACCATGCATGTTCACTCTGATCAACCGTTTACTCCGACGATGGTTTTTGCTTAAAAACGTCAGTATCAAGCTCTCGAATTTGGCAATATAACATGCACTGAAGCACTCTTCCTTATATTTTGGTCTTTCAAAAGTAAATTCACCGACGTCTTCAAAATAAGTCAATAGGAAAACTATGACAGTAGTAAAGCAGATTGAGTATCATTTAATCCAAATGATGGAAAGTACTAAGGAACTGAAAAAAAAAAAACAAAGAAAGAAATAGAACTTAGTATAGTTACAATTGGCCAGAATTTAACTAGAATACACAAATACATCATTTTCACTTGACGTGATAACCCCCGCGTTGGTGGTGTACAAGGACAAATGTCATTCCCTGAAAAAGGCTCTTTACTGTATATTACACATGATCAAATTATATATA
This sequence comes from Paragorgia papillata, assembly GCA_035771165.1. NCBI lineage: Eukaryota > Metazoa > Cnidaria > Anthozoa > Scleralcyonacea > Coralliidae > Paragorgia > Paragorgia papillata. The sequence continues at coordinate 176,236 of JAWNZC010000401.1, forward strand.
TAATTATTACATGCCCATAATACAATTTAAGCTATACTTATAGAGAATATATAATATAAATCCTTATTAAAAATCTAAAAATTTGTTCAATATAAATTTCAAAACAGTTTTTGCTGGCAACCATGTCAAGGATAAGACATGGCGTATATTTTTACTTTGGTTTAAATAAAAAAACTGTCATTATAAACTCTGGTTACGTACCATACCACTGACAAAACTTGTGGATATCTCCTCAAAATTAAAATTATGAAAAGATGGAGTCACCACTTAATGTAGATTAGATACATACTAATTAAAATGGATATTACAGTTTATTATACGGAGAAGAGTATTTTACTAGCAACTAAAACGAGCTATGTCCAACATAGGCATCGGATGTCGGACCGTAACGATCGGTAAAAGGGCGTTGCAGATTGTACGTACCGTAGCATCTGTGTTCCGATGGTCACGGACCGACATCAGGTGATACAGATGGTAGACACTTAGTAAATATACGCTGCTCTCAGATGTTGTATGTATGATAGTGCAGATGGTTCAGATGGTACGGATCGTACGGACCGTGGCATCTGTATTCGGATGACCATCCGAATGCAGATGTCACGGTCCGTACGATCCGTACCATCTGAAACGTATATATTTACTAAGTGTCTACCATCTGTATCACGTGATGTCGGTCCGTGACTATCGGAATACAGATGGTATACGGTACGTGTGATCTGCAACGCCCTTTTACCGATCGTTACGATCCGTCATCCGATGCTTATGTTGGACATGTATGACTAAAACATTCGTAGAATCGATATTTCACTACACCCGGGAAGCGAGTGGTGTATTTACATTAATTTACTTAATTTCAGGGAGATATGGTTACCCCATTTCTTCATAATTCTAATTTCAGGGAGACACCCAATCTATGTGGTGACTCAATATTTTGATATCATTCTGTACTTATTTAATGTTGTGGAGACACCCACATTAACCCTTTCCCTCCTAGGGGTTCTCATTTGATGAGTAAAATCTTCTGGTGTTAGACAGAGTTCAATAACAAAGTGGCTGGTTTAGGGTGACCTAGTAGAAAAAGGGTTAAGTGGTGACCTCATTTTCCTATAATTTTAATTTCAGGGTGATACCCACATTACATGTACATGTAAGGGGTGACCCCATTTGTCAATAATTTTAATCTCAGGGAGATACCAACATTAAGTGGTGACCCTATTTTTCTATACAAATTACATGTACTGTACATGAAATCTTATTAATTTTGGGAAGATATCCACATTTAACCATTTCATTCCCATTGGTGCCATTTGGCACTTTCTATTTTTTTACATGTACTCTGTCTAATGCCAGATGATTTTACTCATCAGGGAAAGACCGCCTGACATGGTGGGAGTTAAAGGATTAAGTGGTGACCCCATTTATATATATATATATATATATATATATATATATATATATATATATATATATAATATATATATAAAAATTTTACTCTTGCCTCTAGTGTATACTAGTGTACAGTATGTATATATATATATATATAACGTATGAAGTATAGTTTTACCTTAAAGTCTTCGCTACCAGAGGTTTCACCCTAAACAGATCAGGTGTTTAGGATCCCGTTTAGGGTGAAACCTCTGGTAGCGAAGACTTTAAGGTAAAACTATACTTCATACTTTGTATTTTGCTCTATCTATATATGGTATTGAGCTGCACTCTCTAACATTTCGTGAACCAAAACTCACTTATATATATATATATATATACAGTACCACTCAGAAATAACCTAACAGTGCGGTTGAGGTTGAGGTTAAGTTAAACAATGATAGAAATGGTAATAAACTTTAGTAAAGCACAATAAAATTATCTAGTAATACAGAAAACAGTCCATATTTTGATTCATAGTGATTTAGAGACATTTAACTAACACTGAACAGAGTTATATTACGATAAAGCTGAGGTTAAACCTAGGTTTGACCTCGGTTTTTGTTAGGTTATTTCTGAGCGGTACTGTATACTGTATAATGCATATGTACTATTTACAGAATGAGTGGCCATTCTGTATTGGGGGTATATAAACATGAGGTGAAGCCAAGAACCTGTATGTATCCCGGTACAGAACGGACACAAATTCTGTAAATTACTTCTAAAACACGTTTTAAGTTACATCATGTTAAGAGCTGATAAACCTTCGAGGTAAGGTTTAATAGGCTACGATTAATAAATTAGTGATGCGCTTTGATTTAGCATTAGTCCTACATTTTATATTCTAAGTGATGTACCATAAATAACCATTCTGATCATCACTTGTTTTTCAACAAATGTTGTTGTTCACCAAATGTTTGCATCTTCATTTTGTATGAGGATGCTACCAGCGTACCTCACTCAAGATAGTTGAAAGCAAAGTGTCTGTACACTATAAATTGCTACAGAACTGATATCAGTGTCTGTATAAAATGTGCTACAGAACTGATCTTTTGTTAAACAGTTCTGTATCACATTTAGAGGCACTGATATCAGTTCTGTATCGGGGTGAACAGACATTGATTAAACCTCTGAATTTTCCTCATGAATTATTAATGAGTTTCAGAAATATATTTATATATACATGTAAATAGTGTATACAGACTGTCAGTAGAGGCAAGAGTAAAATTTTAATAACACTGTAAATTTCAGTCAAATCTTCTCAGTTCTGTCTCCGAAACATCCACAAGAAGAATAAAATAGTCTGGCTAAAATAAACGTACATTTCCTACACAGACGCTTCAGTACTATAAAAATGCTTTATAAGCTTAATACCTGTATAAAACATTTGTTCCGAGGCGATACTCAATATTTCCGACGCCAAGTCATCCGAGGAGGTCAACGTTTGTCGTTTGGAGGAAAGCGCTATTCTAAATTGATCAATTTTTACTCTCTGTTATGCACAAACCACTGTCCCCTAGATAGCAGACAAACTCGAAATTTTTCTTCACCAGAAATCCCTCGAGAGTGGACAAGAGTCAGAGGACAAGAGTCAAGAAAACTGACGAAGGCGCCATATTGATAACCTTCGAACCATATATGGTAGGGGTGCTCTCGTGTATAGGGGTCTTCTCGTGCGGTCCTCTCGTGCAAGTGGCACTGCCAACCCCTGCTCCAAAATGCGCAGTATATTGCGCATTTTGATAACTAGAACTCAGTTCTTGACACAGTAATTATACCTAATTACAGCTAATTATTGCATGGTTTGAAATATAATTTCCCGTGCCGTGGGCAGGAACAACCGACAAGGTCAAAATACAATTTAAAAAAAAAAATACAAAATCAAACCGTCTGATTTACGCCATAAGGTCTTGACCAATCAGAGGCTGAGATAGCCTAGCCTCCACCAGGGCCATTTGTTCCCGCCATTTTGTTTTTGGCCGCCATCTTGGCCCAGCCCCTACAAATGGCCCTGGGGACGAGGTTGAATAATTCCATGTCCTACATAACCCAAGTACTTCATGAAAGCCTTACCCCAACACACAACCTAACCTAAGGATGGCAATTCGTGTAAATAGGACATGGACGTATAACCCATTTGGGGTCCAAAATTCGATAGCTTTGACACGTCACCAGAGACACAAGCATTTGGGGAACGCGAAGGTCCGAAGAGGATAATTGGGAAGTTTAAGGGATATACGCGATGGCCGCTGACCGATAGGCGGGCTCGCTCAAATGTCCGCAATTTCTGGCCATCAAGCTGAAAACACTACTAACATAGTTTAGATATGACTGATAGGGTTATCTAGTATAAATCAAGCTACTTTACGGTTTTAGTCACGGAATAAAAGCTATGAGCTAAGTATCCTATATAAGCCCAAAGGCCCCAAACATCTGAGTGTCGCTGCGAAGTTACAATGGTTTCTCAGTTTATTTGGACGGGAGTATGCATTGTTTCAAGTATTCACTTATTATTATAGAGCAGATAAATATTGTTTCTCATATGTTGATCCACTGTTCCGTGTTTTACTAAATGTAATGATAAGATAATGTGTTAGTATATACACACGAACTGAGATATGTAGTGAGCTAATCTCAATAATCTAACCAACGTTGTCTGGTATTTATTGTCATCTGTCAATATGCACTGTGCACCGTCTGTGTATATTGTACAGCAAAACACACCTTTGAAACACTAACGGTTGTCTTCCAAACACAGACACCGTCATTATTAATAAAATATTTTTTTAATGTTAAAAAGGGAAATTCAAAACAAGGCTTGACGCTTGGTGGGGGTTAACTAGAGCGGCCTCTTTTGCAGTCTGTTTAAAATATAAAAGAGAAGGTCCGGAAATGAATTGAGGTATTGATGGGAGATGTTTAAAACTTTTGACAGTTGATAAACAAATTTTCTCAGAACATAAATGGATTGTTATCTTTTAATCTTAAAAACACATCAGTGCAGAATGGTTTATGGTCTACCACAACCTCGTACCCAGGGCCATTTGTTCCCGCCATCTTGGCCCAGTTCCCTACAAGTGTTTTGGTTATTATTATTATTATTCTTTATTTAAGGAGGATAAGTTTTTCAGCAGAGCTGGTGGGGTCCTCCATTTACAACTAAGACCTATAGGTGTTGATTTTACGGAGGGAGGAAAACCGGAGAACCCGGCGAAAAACCCTCGAAGCACAGGAGAGACCAACTAAACTCTATTCACATGAGTCCCCACCCCGAGAACGGGGCTATTCGACGGTCACCCATCCAAGTACTAACCCCGTCTAACCGGGCTTAACTATTGGTGAGAGGCAGCGCCCTAATAGCACACGCCACCCGTGTTCCCCATTAGAGCAAAATGAAAAGGTGGTAAACTGACCATGATTAGTTTCGATGACGCAATACTGGCGGTTTGAGCGGAGCCTTGTAAGAGTAAAAATTGGGGGGGGGGGGGGATGTTCACTTGGGTGGGGTTGGACAACGCCCTTTTGGGATAATGGTTCGTTGCTTGACCAGTTGAAGTTACACGAGTTTACCGCTGGCGATGCCGTATTGCTTGGTTTTATCTATGCTCAAAGCTGAATACATACACCCATCAATGTCTCTGGCCATCAAAATGATTACTGGTTGGATTGTTGCCCGAAGGGTAAAAACACATTTCTAGCTAAGTTCACCGCGGTATGTCAAACACAACCTATAGCTTTTGCAGCTTTCCCCGACTAAAATCGGCATGTCAATTCAGCATCTTGGCCTTAGAGCTACTTATAAAACTGAAAACAATTTTGTATAATAAGTAATTACATGCATTGTGTATTTATATCCAGACGAAGTTGAGTTACGGAAATCTTATATATATATAAAAAAACTTTCATCCGTTCACGTGTCGTGAAACAGAGTAGTTTCCCTAAAACTGATGATCAAAATATGTGTCCGGAACTTATGTCGATGAAATACACTTGCCACATTATGCGGACATACCAAGAGTATGTGTTGTGACCGGCTGTACGGAAATATAACTACATTTGACGAGCATTCTTTTCACTTATCATGCAAGACTTTAGGAAGTAAACGTGATGACATGCGACAAATCATTGATTGTTGGAAAGAGAACGAAGAACTAGCCCGCCAAGAAACTCTATGATCCACAAGAATATAGCAAGAAAATGCTAACGCATGGTGCTATATGTCACTAAATATACCTCACAACGATTTGAACATATTTCACCGTATATAGCCAGAACAAATCTTGGTATGATTCAGTACCATTACCAGAAACATTGTGATGTTGTGAGAGCATGCATATATCACATAACTGACATTACTTTGCTATCTAGAGATTTTGAGAACTATTTGGAACATCTTCTAGTTACCACCATGGTGATGACTTCAGAGATATGAAAATAGCGCCGCGGGACAAGAGGTTTTTATTACTAGAGATACGTAAGAATTTGAAATAACCTGTACGGTACAAAGAAGAAGATTTTCTAATTACAGTTTTCATCTGAAAACAATCTAGGCTAGAGTTGCTTTAATATTTTTAACCAGAATAAAGTACGTACATCCAACGAGAGTTATCTCATTCTTTGCATGCAAATTAAACCATTGTAGCAAATTACATAATTTAGAAAGTATATAATAAAGTATACGTATGTGACTAGTATAGTATGACTTTGGCTATAGCCTTCCATTATATGGAAAGCACTTATTAAACTGCTAGATTGGCTAATTCTATCAAAATAGAACGAACAATTCAGCGTGTATAGAGTATGTAAAAGGAGTTTCTTACTTGCATAAGTGTCCGTAATCAAACAAAAGGGGAAAGGAAACGGTGGGCATGGCCAGCAATTTTACAACCTGCCAAAAAACCATAGGGGGCCGGTTTATCGCGAAGATTATATCACTTACGCTGAACTATTGGTCACAATATAATTAAAACTGAGGCGAAGGCAAAACAGGTTGTATTTTAACACTCCAGAGTCGGCTGTTGTTGTTATTCTTCTCTGTAGTGAAACATGGCGAAAACTTGGTCTACTTTAATGCTCACGTCTTCTCTGGTTTGGTTTCTTCTCGTTCGTCAATGTCGGTTCCAATCAGGAGGTAGTGGTAATTCCGATGACGACGATCAAAACTTGGATAATCAAAAAACGCAAGTGCTCACAGTGGCTGCTACGAGTTACATCAGTAAAAACTCGTCTGACTTATACATGGCTCGAGATGCGGTGCGAGATGATCACGAAGTGATTGAAAACATGAGACGTTTAAGGAACCAAAAACCAAGAATTTTAAGCAAAAAGAATTGTTTGGTAAGTGTTCTTTCTACTACTCTGTTGGCGATATGTGTCGTTTAAATTGAGCTAATAATACTCTATCAGTCTACTTAAGTTTTTCTCCGAAATATCCTGTGTTAAGGCTAGAGTTACGATGACTAGAATTAAAAGCGTCTGTACAGCTTCACTGTCTCAAGTGTACGGAGTTATTTATAGTCAATAAGATCAATGATTCGTGTGGGTATGTTAAGACAACATGGACCATCTAATTGCCGGGATGTATCCTTCTCCTTCCTCGTATATCAGTGCTATATAGTAAATTGTTCGTCGTGTTATAGTCTAAGTAAGCTACAGAGATGTTATATAGGAAATATTGTCTGTCGCAGTAAATATCTCAGGGGCTATGTAAACGTGAAAAAAATAACTGTCATAGCACACGCCTGGATTGGTCGATAATGATACAGTGGTTCAGGCAGATATGAAGCACAATAGGATCAAATTTAACTGATTAAAAACATGACGTGATACAGATGGTATCCAAGATTACACAGAGTGCGCAATTTTGCAAGGATATGCATGACTAAAGTAAATCTGCGTCAGTCTTGGATGCATGTTAATGACAGGAAATATTAAAGTGTGCTGATGGGACAGACGTTGTGAATGTAAATTTCAATTACTGTGTGGAGAGAATATTTCACGATGCCTCTACTACAGTGTGAATACTATCATGCACTGCATGTTATGGTCCAGACAAACCACGGTTAAAACTGACACAATTAGTTAGATTTAGTGAGGACAATAAGTTATACAATCGTATAGGGGGCTATATGGCGGCAAAATGCTAATGTAATCATGCAACGCGATTGTGCAGCTTTCAGAAGCAAATAAAATGGCTTTTGATGACGAACTTTTTTTAAACCAAACTGCGTCAATATTTTTTGTCGCATCTATCGAATACATATGGTCCAAACGTTTGGTTTGGAACACTGATTTTATCCCATTGCAAAAACTGGAGGGAAATGGCGATGAATCAATCGCGTTCAGTGCAAATGCGCAATCCGATTTGGCGTGCCGCAGTCCTGTTTTGAGCGCACTTTATTTTACGCAGTGACCAGTTTTGTAACCGCACTGTCACGTCAACTAAATGTGGAAACCGTATTTGAGTTTTTTTTACCGAAGCACCGGACGGATTCTCATACAAACTGTCTAGAAATATCCGACTGCGCGAAGCTTGGTTGCAGTTGCCAGTTGTCTAAACCAAACTACACCAATTATAAACGTTCAATTGAAGAGGATAAATTCTTTAAATAGCCGCCTAACAATATTGCCGAAATCTTTGAAGTTCGTCGTATTTGTTTACTGCAATACTGTGCGGTTCCTAATTAATTTGTTGTAAACAAAAAAGCGGACAAAATTACCGCAGTCAGTGACATTTCCGCGAGCAAGTAGCTCAGTGTTCCGACGGCGTTGAAAACTAGGTTCGAACACCTGTCCATATTGCACTAATTGCGACTTTGAGCTTTTCCGACTCATCATCGTATATTGTGTTCCACAATAACAGAATGGAAGTTCAGGAATTAAACATATGGGTTAGAAACCGAGAACAAACCGCGAACAATATTGTGAAGATGATACACCAGGTTTTTAGACCTCTAGAAACTTGCCGTGGTCCCAGGCACGAACAGGCTCCGCTCGAAACGTCAGTATTGCGTTGATAAAAAGTCTTGGCAGTTTACCACTTTTCACTTTGTCTTGGCTCTATCCAAAACACTGCATGCCTGCGCTGCACTCTATTTCTGCCTACGCCTTATATTCTGCCTGCGCTCTATTGAGCTACAAGTGAGACTCGCTTCCGATGTAACTGTAAAACATTTTTAGTTGTAAACTATGAAGAGTTGTTCTATTTGGCTTAGTATTTTCAAAATTGTTAGCCTGGCTGGAATACGAATTAGCCATCACACACAAGGCAGTATGACGTAGGCCATGTTATATTGCGATTAGAAACAAATTCCAATTGACTAATTACCATATACTATCGCAAAAGTTGACGCAAACTGAGCAAACTAAATTGAAAAAAAAAACAAGCTTGATGATCTCTCACTATTCCTGCAGTTTTTGAACAGACTATAGGTATAATCTATAACTGTGCAAAGTTTGATAAAATTCTACTTACTAATTTTCTTTTTTGATGTTAGAATCACCATTGTCATTTCTGCTAGACTAGGCTGGCTCTGGGGCCTTAAGCCCCGCACAACCGTGCCCGCACAGACGACCAAGTTTTCCTTGACAAGTTTTTCCTTAACAAGTTTTATTTGTTCGTGTGTGCGACACAAATTGACAAGTTTTTACTCGACAAGGAGCCTTGTTCAAAAGTTGGTCACCGGCTAGCTTTTGAACAAGGAAATTTGTTCGTGTGTATAGTCGTCAAGGAAAACTTGACAAGATCATCTCCTAAGCTTATTAAGCGGTCATTGCTTGTCCAACCGTACACACGAGCAATTATAACTTGTCAAGGAAAATTGTTGGGAAAAAACGTGTTCATCGTACACACGAGCAAGGAAAGCTACCAAGGAACTTAATTTGATATGTAGCTTCTCAAACAAATCAGTATTTAACCTTTTCACGCATGGCATTCCGAGACTTCTCCACTTGACGAGTAAAATCGTCTGGCGTTAGACTGAGTAAAAAGATAAAGTTGTTCGACAAGTCAACAGCATGAAAGGGTTAAAGTGGTCTTATTTGACCACGATATCAAAACTGGTCGCGCTATAGACTGACGCGAAAAACCTGAGTTCCTTTTCTTGAAAAAAAAGGCAAGGAAAATGGAGAGATTAAAGGGCCTGTATGACGCATAACAGGCTTGGACTGGCCTATGTGCCATTGTGTCAATGGCACATGCGCCCCCTTTAGAATACCCTAACTGCGCCTCATGAACTATATTTGTTAAAATAGATATAAAATAGTATGGCTGTCCATTGCATGTAGTTTGTTACTGAATATTCTGCTTTCTTAAATTCATGTTGTGTGTGGTCGCAAGGGGTAGACAGGAGAGTTGCTGCTCCGTAAGATATTTTTTATTCCGGCAAATGGTAAGCCTGTCGGCCAATTTCGTGTTGTTCTTATACATGTATAACGTTTCTGTGAGTTAATCATGCATGGGAGAACAATGACAACAACAATCACAAATTTGTCTGTAATGCATCTTAGTAGGCCAATGTCATTATTTATTAATTTATTTTATTAACTGCGCCCCTCTCCCTAAAGGCACCGCCACTAATATACGAAACCAGTCCGACTCTGACGCATAATAGAATAGAATAATTATTACTGATAAATCTTACTATTTTGCTTCTTGGTTTCAGAGGAGATGCCAGCGTCGGAATCCAAAATGTTACCAGCAAATAACAAGTAACCAGATGAATGGAAAAACGCACTGTGACGTTTGCGTTGCTCTGTGCCGAAATCACCCGGAAACTGGGCGCTAATAATGCTCATCATAGTGAACTAGAAATGGTTCCAAGGTAATGTTGCAGTCACGTGATTAATCTAAAAATAGAAAAAATATATATAGCCGCTATCTTTTCGTTCGTCTACGGTTGCAATGCTTGGTTTTCATCTGACGTCACGGCGGCCATATTGGTGTGCACAATCTTTATCCTATGGGAATTTAACTCTATTCTTATTCAAATAATTCGTATTGTTTCATCACCCCCAACGGGGCCACCGATCACGTGAGTGAAAACGATGCATAGCGTGAATAGTTGTTGAGCTAATGAAATTATTTTTCTTTTGCAACAGATGTATTGTATCCAAGGAGATCAACTTGATGACATCACTTCTTGTGGATAAGACTGTATACACGCCGTGCAGTGAATAGAAATAATTATATAACCGTGGTAGCACAAACACACACAATGTATAATTACTAGATATTACTACAACGTTGAACAACAAACGAAATTAGTAATCGATATAAAAACTGAAATATTATTAACGAAGATCTAGATCAAATGAGCTTGTAAAAATAATATAATAAAATACTCTTTATGTTGTTGGGGAGCTTTGCTACGTCACAAATGTTGCTACGTCACAAATGTTGCCACGTCACAAATGTTGCCACGTCACAAATGTTGTTACGTCACAGAAAGTATACGTCACAAATGTTTCTACGTCACAAATGTTGTTACGTCACAGAAAGTACTACGTCACAATGAATCAAGAGTTTGACAGATCTACATGGATCTTTATAAAATGTACATGCTGGAATTTCAGACAGACAGACAGACAGGCAGGCAGACAGACAGACAAACAGACAGACAGACAGACAGACAGACAGACAGATTTGATTGATTGATTCACTTTTATTTCAATACGGTAGTTTCATAAGTTAACACTTCTTTACATGAAAGCCGTATGATAATATATACATATATATTAAATATTTTTACAAATTTTATAAAATAAAAATATACAATAGATAATTATAAACAATTAAGATACACAATGACAATTTTTCAAATCAGACAATTTGTTTTTAAAAGTAGTTAGTGATTGCGGTATTTTAAAATCGTGTGGAAGAGAATTCCACATTTGCACACCTCTATACGAGAAGCTTCCCTTAAAACATTCAGTTCTGGGAGCTTGAGTTAATGCTAAATTTATTTCACTATCCCTAAGTTTAGACCTGTAAGAAATATAATCTGAGCACTTAACAAAAAGGTCATTTAAATAACCAGGAACTTTATTATTTAGAGCTTTATAAACCATTAAGCATAAATGTTTGTCTCTTCTTTGTGCTAAATTTTCCCAATTTAATTCACAGAATTAGACAAACAAACAGACAGACAGACAGACAGACAGACAGACAGACAGACAGACAGACAAACAGACAATATAGACATCGTCCATCTTTCCGGGTTTCAGTAGAGATCAGTGGTTTTTTCTATGATCGGTGTTTCAACCACTTTGTGTCCAAAAAGTCTAACCAATTTCTTGGACTCTGTGTCTTGTTATCGTTTCAATGGTTACTAGGCAACAGTGTCGTCACATGATGTCTGAGATGTCATCCCACTGAATCCCCGTCCCAGTCTCCCAAATTGAGCTCGCAGTTGGAGGCTTCGCGCTCATACTTTCGCTTTTCTGGGTTCAATTACCTGTTCGATGAGCCGAATTTGCCTTGAATTTTAGATAATTTTCACGTAGTTTTGACTTGTATCTCAGCATGAGTAAGTATTTTATTCTCCTAGGTATTACAAGTGATTAGATTAGCAATATAAACCTTGCTTATTTCAGGTGATGCCAAAGTCGTGTTTGAATATGAGGCAGACGCAGACGATGAGTTGACTTTAAAAGAAGGTGATTTGATCAAGAATATCGTGAAAAAGGAGGATGGATGGTGGGAAGGAGAGCTACATGGGAGACGAGGGATGTTTCCTGAGAATTTTGTGCAAGAAATTAAAAAGGCTATGCCGGATCCGAGAGAGGAAAAACCAGTTGGTATGTACATCAAAAAACTAACTATAGAAAGCAGGAAGTAGCAAGTAGCCGAAGCATGCAGAAATTATTTCTCTAATTACGAACCCTTTTATTTTTTTGACAATTGCTAAATAAAAACAATTTAGTCTGTCATTGGAGTTTTACAAAATTCTTATGGTAATGAATAGTTTCAAAAGTTCTCTTCAGTTATTAATATAAACAAACTTTAGCAACAACGATGAGCAAATTAATACTTTTAAATATCGCCCCCTACTTCACTTTACTTTGATATACACTGGCTCATAATAACCAATATTGAGAAATATTAATTGCACGTAAAAAACTAAAGCGGTTTTCGTGACCTGACGTTTACATAAAGGAATACTGTCAAGTTTGCTTTCAGAGATTGAGTTATCATTCAGCTACGATAAAATTTCATTTGAATGAATGAATCTAGTTTTACTTAATAATATGGATAAAACTTACACCATTATCCCGGAAGTAGCCTACTTTTAGATTATATGTCGTCAATGAACAAAAAATAAATGATCTCTTGATTTGTCTATTGTATTTGTGGTTGTTTATTTACTCAATAAACTGACAATATGTGGTTTCTATTGTTCCTACAGTGTCACTATCACTATCACCTGTTAAAGCTGTCTTTCAAATTTTTCTCAAGTTTTACAAGGGTTTTTATTTTTTTTAGATTTAATATTTAGGCAATATTGTCATTGTGTTACAGTACATTTCAGCTGTACTTGTGTGCATTCCTAAAGTGTGACATATCTTTAAGAACATAATTTATTATTAAACAGGTTCTTCCTGGTGTTAAGGTAACCAGGAGTAAATATGCATAAATTAGTGAAGCACATAATATTAAGAACTTTCTGTCAATTGTTAGATAATCATATTCTCAATAATAATACAAGAAGCCAATCAGTTTGAAAAAGTACTCAGTCTGTAAGTGTGAAAGTGTGGAGAGTTGTGTTGCAGGTTTTATGGAGTTTACTGTATAGAAGAAGTTGCTTTTTCTATTTACAGTAACTCCCAAGGAAGTCAACACTGCGAGTATGGCTAAAGTAACATTTGATTATACTGCTGAAAATGATGATGAACTCTCTTTAAGAGAAGGAGAAATAGTTAAAGTTCTGAACCAGGAAGAGGAAGGATGGTGGAAAGGAGAACTCAACGGAAAAATAGGAGTTTTTCCAGCAAATTTTGTTGAGTTAGTAAAAGGTCCAATACCTGCAACAGAGCCTGCTCAACCAGTAGCAGAACCATCGTTTAAAGAACCAGGTTAGTTCAAGAGATTGTTTTTTGTATATTTCTACCAAAGTAAAGACCATGTAAATGGAAATATAGTAAGGTTTGAGTACTGCCAAAATTATTGAATGTAGTTTCTAACGTTTTGAAGGCCTTCTTAAACCTTAGTATATTTTTATTTGTATTTCAACACCGCCTATGCAGCACACTACTTTTATATCACTGTTTGGATTAAATATCATGTTCTTATAAAATAAAGCATTATTGCACTGGTTGTAACAACACATATATATATATATATATATATATGCCCATTTACAGTGTACGGTAAAATTGACAGCAGAAAAATGTCAGTGCTCAGTAGTAGTTCTCACAAAATGTGTTATTGACAGCAAATATACACCACTTTATTATTAATTGCACACTTACATGTCAGGGGTGGTGCCAGAGGGGGCAGAGGATGCTACAGCCCCCCTGTTGGGGAACCCTAGCCCCCCCCCCCCCCCCCCCCCCCATTGGGGAAAATTTACAGATTTGTCAGGGAATGATCTGGAAGAAAAATTGTATTTTTAACAATTGGCAAAGAACTTTTTAACTGATTAAGCCAGACAAGTCAGTAATTAATGCTTTAATAGTGAAATAAAACTCCTTTAGAAACACAGGATACAGTATATATATTTATGTAGAAGCCAACAGTATTAATAATTACAACACACAAAATTCCATTTTCTGTTTGCAATATTAGATGGTGCAAAGTTTCATTTCAAAATTCCCCAAAACAAAGTTGCACATTTAATATAGATACATGTAAGTTTTGTGGAAACACCATGTAAAATATTTATTTGCTAAGCTTTCGGCCTGTTGACTTAGGCCTTCATCAGATTTAGAGCAATAGCAATAAAAACTTTCAATGAATTAAAGTTATAATTATTTTATGTGTGAAGTTTGTATTTTGGAGTGCCACCTTTACATTGGCTACGATTGAGAAGAATGAGTTGAGGAGAACTTATGACATCATAGACTCAATGAAAACAAAAGATCATTGTTGTTGTCAACAAAAGGGTCATTGTTGTTATTGAGTCTATGATGTCATATATAAGCTTCCTCGATTCATTCTTCTCAAGCTCAGCCACTTTAATGGTGGCACTCCAAAATACAATTTAAAACTTTACACACAGAATACCACCTTTTTTTCTTCAACAAATTTTGAAATGAAATTTTGCACGATTACCAACTACCATAATCTTTAGGATTATGCAAAAACATTGCCAACAATATTTTCGTCAGAGTACCACTTTAATTCATCAGTGTTTTGTACTTATTTGTGTTCTAAAAGACCAGTTCTATGAGTTGAATATTTCTTTTGATGTTTGTTTAGCTGAAAAAGTTGAGTCACCTGAGAAGAAAGTCAAAATGATGGGTGGGATGGGGTTTGGTGTAACACAAGGTGATCTTTCTGTTATTAAATTACGGAAAAGTAATAGTGCTGCAAATGTTAGTCCCAACAATAAAACAGAGAAGCCGTCTGAATCTTCAGAGCTCAGTAAAAAGGTAACATTTACATGTACAGGTATATACTTTATGGAAATAAGAAACTAAACACAATTATATCTTATTTTTAAAATTGATTTTGTACTTAGTTGTGCATGTTTTATTTTTGTGTGAGAGGACTTGACTTGTCTGCTGTACAGTACATGTACCATCGATTGTATCTCTCCTTGTACCATCGATTGTATCCATGTATCCATCGATTCTATCCTTGTACCATCAATTGTATCCATATACATGTACCATTGATTGTATCTAGCTGTATCCTTATCACATATTCTTATTACGTTCAGTTTTATTGTTCATAATTTATATAAATAGTTTTCAGTAGGGGAAGAGCCACTTTGTGGATCTTATTGAATAAACCATTATTATTATTATCTAAGAATGGACACCACTGATAACACCACATTACCTACTGTATGCCAATGTCAAACTTTAACCCTTTCTCTCTGAAATATGGAATTTTCCATACTTTATTATTTTACTCTGTCTAACGCCAGATGATTTTACTCATCAATGGGAGAGCTCCCAGAAAGTTGGGAGTGAAAGGGTTAATCACTTGTTAACCTGTTGCTGCTTGGGATCTCTGAAGGTTCTCCTTTTGACAAATAAGATTGTCCTGGCATTAGCCAGAGACAGTAAAATGATAAAAGGGCCGACTGTTTGTGGCTGGCTCAGGCAGGAATGGGTTAATGTTTTCCAAGGGGTTTGACATGTTTATTAAAAGAACCAATCTTTGTGAGACTGGTTATTTGAGCTAATGGAAACCTGTCAAATGCTTCTGGGAAAGTTAGTTTGACATGGGCATAAGTAATGTTCTTTAATAATCAGTGGTGCCCATCCTTACATGTATGTATGTAGATGCAATCTGACGGTAAGTGTACTGGTGTATCAGGATAAATGTCATATTTCTTTCTTTTTTTTAAATAACTTTTTTCATCAATTTACAGCTGTCCATGAAGAGAAAACAACCCCCCAAGTGTAGGTTATTTTAAATACCTAATTAGCTAATATTTGTATTAGATTTAAAGGCATTAGCCTCAGGTATTAAATTACCGCTTAATTAATTGCAGTCATGGCAATAGAAGCATTCTGAAAAATGTTGAGCAGTTCATTTCCTAACTTTTACCAATTCATTTGATAAGTTCTTAAAAAAACTGGTAACTTCCTCGAAATGTTGGCAACTTCCTGGTATTATCTTCAATATCTTGGGAATTGACCAATCACGTTCTGTTTAGTAATTAAGTAACCAATAGGATGAAAGCAGGAAGTGTAAAGTAGTTTGAATTGGCAATTTGTCAACAAACTTCATCAACTATTTGAGGAACTCATCAAATGAATTGGTAAAAGTTAGGAAATGAACTGCTCAACATTTTTCAGAACGCTTCTATTGCCACGACTGTAATAGCTCTGCATAAGAGAAAAATATATGTGATAATATTAAAAATTAGTCAGAAAGAATTTAAAATATTCAGAAAGGTTTATGTTTTGTAAACAAAACTGACAAGCCACCTCATTTTATTTGTTTTAGCAACTTCTAAAACAAAAGAAAGAGCTCTTGTAGAATTTGAATATGATGGAGAACAAAGTGATGAACTCACTTTAAAGAAAGGAGATATCGTGACTATACTAGAGAAAGGTGTCAATGAAGGTTGGTGGAAGGGAGAATTGAATGGAAAAGTTGGTCTTTTTCCTGATAATTTTGTTAAGTTATTACCTCCTGAGGAACCCAAGAAGGTAAACAGATCACATTATTTTGTATTTCATGTACACACAACTTTCATTTGAGGTCATAAGGGGTATCAGGTATCACCCCTGTTAATCCATTTCTGCCTGAGCTGGCTAAAAACGTTCCCTTTATTATTTGACTCAACATCAGATTACCCGTAACCATCCTTGGTACTGAGAGAGAAGTCATTAACCTACTCCTTTGATTCTGAGTCTTCTTAATATTATTCTACCAGTCTAACACTAGAAGAGAACAGGTGTGGAACAGGAGTTAGTTTAGTCCTCATGTTCTTGCTAAAACAGTGATGCAAGAACCAACTGTAATATTGCACAACCAAGGAAGTTAAGATATATTTACTTAGGTCAGATTACACAATGTTTTTAGCTTAGCCTGAAGACTACAGTAGTTAATAATTATCATATCTTTCATTTTCCTCTAGGAGACCGACATTAGCAAAGGTAAGAGTACAGTGAGTACTGTAAGTCTGCTTTATGGTGACTTATTGGTTTTACAACAAGTTTACTTAACTATGTGAAACAGTTTCATCTTTCCTCTTCCTGTTTGAACTTTATAACTATTTGCGCTCATATCCTTTTTCTCAAATATGTTTATGTGTGGTTATGTGAAGTTTATTGGTTATTTCTATCACCTGTTTATATGTTATTTCTATGTACAGTGCCATTAATGCTTATCGAGCACTCAAGAGAATTGGTAATATTAGAATGTAACTCAAGCAAATCTGATCTGATATGCAAGGCCTTATGTTGTGTTTTAAATTATTTAGTTTTAAACACTTGTTTCCAATCCCCTATAATAATTACACTGAAAATAGTCCATCATCTTAAGGTATTAGTTATACATGTGTAGCTTCATTATGTAGCTTCAACTCATCTTGGAATTAGGGTAATATTTCTCATCTCCACAATCTTTAATGTTTGTTTTAAGTAAATACACAAGTGCAAAATATAATTGTCTAATTTAATGGATATTGTAGATAATATGGCATCATCCAAAAAGGGACCAATATTTGAAGATATTCCTGATGGTAAACCAAGTCGTCCTGAGTTTCCACATCCAAAGAAGAAGCCTCCTACAGAGCGACCTCCCCCACCACATCCAGAATTACCCACAAGTTTAAAACCACTACCCAAACCAGTAGAGGAAATCACAAAAAAAACAGAACCTCCTCCACTGGAATCTAAACCAGAGGAGAAGGCACCTAAGCTCCAGGAGAAACCACCAAAAAAATTTCCACCATCATTGCCAAGGAAGCCAGATAAACCAAAACCTTTATCAGATGGACTTCAAACAACAAAGGATCAACCTCCATCACCACCGACTTCAAGGAAACCAGCCGTTGTACTGAGACATACTGATCACTTAGATAAAGACCCAAGCAAAAGGAAATCTGAAGTAATACCACGGGAAGTGTCTAATGATGCCAAGATAAAAAGGAACTCACAAGGATCAGGTTAGTTACTGTAGCTTCGTGTAAACATGAGTGTGAGTTTGGATAATTTGAAAGATATATCGATATAAACATAGTACACTTAATTAACCAATCACAGACAGTGTGTGTAAGAAGACTTTAGAATTTGGTAGATTAATCCATTCCTGCCTGAGCTGGCCAAAAACAGTCCCTTCATTGTTTTACTCTATCTAACACCAGACGATTTTACTTATCAGAGGACAACACACTTTGTGGTAGTTGCCAAAGACATGCTGAGAGGTACTGACCTGACATACAGTATAATTTCTTCTCTTCTACTCTTTTTATCAGATGTTATGTTGAATCTTAATGACATCAGATCAACCAGTGTGCTAGAACCACTTACAACTGACAGGCCAAAAAATCCAGCAAAAAATCCACCAACAAAATATGGAAAACTTCACTCACCAACGGTAAGAATGATGTTGCTACCCATTTCCATTCACAGCCTTCAAAGTGTAATGGAGCACCAGATCTCTTGAAGACAATACATGGCTTTGAAACTTAAAAAAAGAAAAAATTCCACATGATTTTTCCTAGAATTCTGTCTGTCTGTCTGTCTGTCTGTCTGTCTGTTTCTTTGTTTATGTGTTGTGTTTAAAAAATTTTTTTTGTTTGTTTGTATGTTTCAAAACAGAAGAAAATCATTACACCGGAGGAGGTAGGAAATATTATTAGTAATATAAATAGAGAGTAATATGCATGGTTTGCAAAAATCTGAAATTTACAGAGTTGACTAGCATATCTCACGAGTGAGACGACGTCCACGACGACAACAACAACAACAACGACAACGACAATCATCTCAATTATTTTCCCACACAAATCTAAAACCACCAACTCTACATCTGTAAACTCCACTTGTTTATATTGCTATAGAGGAACGGTGAAACAGGGTGGATTATTAAAGAAACCAAGGAAGTTATAAAACCTGTAGAGAAGGTATGTTGTATTAAGGAGTGTAAAAAAAACTGCGTTTAGGCAGTGTTTTAGACAAGCTCGTACCCAGGGTCTTATCTCCACTCCCCGCCCACCACGCTACGAAAAGACCCTGGGTACGAGGCAGTGTTTTAGATAGAGCAAAGTGAAAAGTAGCCTGGTACCCTGGCCCAATCAAAGAATATGGGCCAGGTAACCACTAAAGACTTCTGCTTTCCTATTGGTTGAATTTTCGCGCGTTTTTATTGGCTATGAGTAAAACTGCAATCGTCATAAGTGGATTTAGCCCTGATGACGCGAGAATGAGATTAGTGGTTACCTGGCCCATATTTCTTTTGAAATTGGGCCAGGGTACCAGGCTAAGTGAAAAGGTGCTAAACTGCCGAGAATATTTTTGATAACGAAATACTGACGTTTCGAGTGGAGCCCTTCATCAGAGTAAAATGTGTTGTATTCAGTAGGATAATACAACAGCATTACGAAAGAAGTAAACCGTGTTTTTTAAGCGACAACATTTTCCTGCCCAAACTGGTCTTTAGTATTCTATTATGTCTAACACCACTCCAGAAGATTTTAATTCACCTCTGTACAAGCCTTTGAACAGGAATGAGTTACATTATTTTTCATCTTAGCTAAATCTATTTTCTAAGAAAAATATTTTCATTTTTAGCCGAAGAAACCAGTGTTGCCAGAAAGTTCAAAACCTAAAATAACCGAATCAACAATGGATTCTAAAGATGTTAAGAAACTTCAGGATGAAATAAACGCTTTGAAGGACTCACTTGGGTCCATTACAAAGGACTTTAAAGAACATGTACAAAAAAGTGAAAAGAGATTTCAGAAAATGGAAAAAAAGTTATCGGATGAAATTGAGGATATCACAAAAGAATTGGATGAAGAGAAAAAGGCTCGATCAGCAGTAGATGTGGAAGTGAACAGACTAAGAAAATTAATTAAGAATCAATTGTCCTCATGAAGATGTAATATTGGTGGGAAAAATTAATTTAGTGCTCGATTTTCTCTTAATCCTAATCAAATCACGATTTGGAATGATCGAAGCGCAACAACTTTTATGCTAGCTCGATCATAATGATTTATAAATTTTGACAGCGTTCTCTAAATGTTGCGGCGCTTATTAAATAACAACAATAGATAAGATAATTTCAATTTTTATGTATAAAAGTTTTTCATTCAAAATTCAAGTTCCTCCTCATGGATTTATCATTAGAAACTTTAAGCTCTGTACAAAAGCTAACGGCTGTCGCGGTTGCGCAGAGAGAGGTGAGACTCAGGGCCCTGTTTACATGAAGCGGATTCACAGTCGAATCGGATCCAAAAAACGCCAGTTAAGTCAATCCGGTAGATGTTTACATGGAGAATCCGATCTCTTTGGAACACTATTTTCGGTTTTGGAACACTATTTTCTGTGCTTTCCTCAATGTCCGCCATGTTGTGCGGCACGCACCAATGTCACGCATGTTTATCAAGTCATTTTCAAGTCAAAACCGTGTTTAGATGAGTCAGGTTGGAAACATTAAAGCTTGAATCTCAAGTCAATCCATTCCACTGCGTGAATTGACTTGCCGACAATGGGCGTGGTCCTTCAAAATATTTATGGTAATACAAAAATTACTCTATTTTAAAATGATCAAACTGTTAAACATAACTCGACAACTCTCTTCAAGGTAAGTTGAAACTGGTTAATAGATAGTCTAAGCTTGGCGTTCGAGAGCTCTGGGCAAACCGGACAGATTTGACTTTATTCCCAGAGTTTCTTCTGCCACTTCTCACATTGCGTTTTACTTTTTCTCGTCGTGGTGGTTATTTTATGTTTAGTTTAACGTGAGACGTCTTTTAATTAATCGAGAATTTTATCTTCGCTTCTCATTCGCCGTACGACGTGAACCAATCAGTGCCACGCTCTGCATACGAGGGGAGGGGTGGGTGCTGTGTTTAATCGAACATTTACGGTATCTTAGTTGAACCTAAAGGTTAATAATTAGTTAACAAGTAATAACGACTTTCTATTTGTTCTTAAATATAGTTAACTTAGTAAAGATTTGGTGATATGTAATTTAGATAAAATGATTGCGGATACACCATGTATATTTGAACATTTTCATGCGGGCTGAGCTTTCGTCCTTCAAATTATTCAGCTCTGAACGAAAGCTCAGCTATTCAAATGTTCAAATATATATGGTGTATCGGCAATCAGTTAACGTACTGTAGTAGAACTTATAAATGTGAATTAATGAGTTCAAATGACCATTCTTTGGTTAAAATAAAACGTGTATTTTTGGAGAAACAAAATTGGGGTCTTGTTTGTTTTTAGCTAAGAGTGTAAGTTGTATGCTGTTTGTTTTGGATATAGAATTTGAATTTTCTGCTTGTTCAACTTGAGACGTGAAACACTTGTAAACGAAAGCCCAAGTTGTGTCTTGTTTGTTCACTTTATATATGTAACAATCCAACGGTATTTTAAATGGTGAAATAAAAGTAGTGTGCTGCGTAAGCAGTGTTGAAATACAAATCGAAATATAGTAAGGTTTGAGTACTGGCGAAAATATTGAACTTTAACTAGTTTCTAACGTTTCGAGCGAAGGCCCTTCGTCAGAGAGAAACGAAGGGCCTTCGCTAAGCAACTCGTTCAATATTTTTTATAAAAATAAGATTTTTTTTCAAGTTATGCTCTTGTTCGCCAAAGACTGGAGAATTTTGTATACTACACATTACAATTTTCTATGATAAATTTAATAAAATTTGTCATAAATTTTTGTGTACGGTTTTGTTTCAAGTAATAAAGATGTTGAATCTGAACACAGCAAATTTTATTTTTTCAGTCATAAGTATTAACTATTTACAGAAGATTGTTTTGTTACAGTACATTCAACCGAGATATTGTAGTTCGAGAGAGAACACACATTTGCGCCATGTTCAGTCATTACTATAGCATAACACCCACAGTCCAGGTAACCCAAGCTACTAGAAACGCTTGCTAGACGTTCAGAGATACTCAGTCTCACAACTCTCGTAATTATACAAAAGTTGAACCTAACCCCCGAGTTAAAAGTGAAAGCGTTCACATGGAGGTAGGGTTAACCTGAATGTCAGGCCTTTATTTGTTCCCGCCTTCCGCTAAACCCGGCAGCGCGGGCAGAGGTGCGGGCGAGCGAGAAGGCGAATAAATAAAGGCCTGACATTCAGGTTAAGGTAGGGTTAACTCTGGCCCTAGGGTTACCCTATCGCTCAGACCAAGTTATCCGCCTATCCCCCGAGTTATCTCGGTCTCTGTGAACGCTTTACCTTTTAAACATGGAAATAAACTAACACCGAGATATCTCGGGGGAGAGCGATAACCCTACCCTCCCCCTCCCCCCCCCCCCTCCCGAGATAACTCGCCTCATGTCAACAGGCCCTCATAGGGTTTGGTGTGTGGGTGTGTTTATGTAGCAGTTAAAATATGAGCGGCTGATCTTGATGTAATATATCAAACACGAGGAGTGTTTCATCAGGATATCCAAACACCGAGACGTTTGTTGAAAACCGAGGTTTTTGAACAAACTTCGAAGTGTTTGGATATCCTGATGAAACACTCCTCCGAGTGTATGATATAGCATCTCAAACAAATCAGTATTTAAAGAGAAAATCAAAGTAAAAGTTTGCTTAATTTATGTAATTTCTTCCTCTGCCGATATCCAAACCACAGACACGGTACTGATTTCCTTTGTGTTTTTTTCATGAATTATTAATGAGTTTGAGATGGCATTTACAATGGCGAGCCGAAGGCGATTTTAACTTACTTATCAAATTCTAAGTGTACATGATGAATACTTTGTTTAAAGTTGTAAGAAACGTTAGATAAGATCATTTTAACTCAGAATTTGAGCCGCTAGTGTCTAATAACTTTGATAAAACATTGATGTTTTATTAATCAATGTTTGAACAGTATTTACAAACACCTTATGAATTATTAATGAATTCCATAAAATGAAATACAAGTTATTAGAAAGAAAATAGACCGATGGTGTGGAGATAGTAATGGAGCTAACGAGTGGAACTTCTGTTTCTTAACTTTGAGCATAGCTTCGAGCTTGTTTGAATTAATGGCCCCCGGCGCTGGCTACGTGCCTCAGTATTTGTATCTGCTCTGGTTAATGACGACAGGCGTTGTAGGCTCCCGTCCGATGATGCTCTGAACCTAGTAGCATTCAGTACTGATAGCTTACCAGGTGTCTTGTGAAAAATATGTGGGAGGATTGACGACTTGCTTTCAATTTTAGATTCAGAGCTAGCAGGACTCGTAGCGCTCCCTAAAGACGAGTACCTCTCATCTTTATTAATAATACGGCGAGTTTGCTCTGATGGAAACGAACGGCTGCTGGGCTGATGCAATGTTTCATTGAAGAATGAATTAACTACATCATTTTTATCTCCATTACGATGCGTTTCGCGTTTACATGATTTCTTAGAGTTTGAATGTAGCAATTCTAAATTATCGAATTTCAGATTTTCTCCAACAGGCGAAAAACATAAGGATTGTTTAACACGCGAGAACGTGGTATGTTCTGTTTTAGATATTCTCTTCACAGGCAAAATATTATCCAACTCGCGCCGACGTGGTACGACATCACAAAGATCAGTGAACACAAGTTGTGGTGTTGTCAAATCTTTTTTGGCTAAACCAAAATTTTTCTGATGTGGGTTTGCAACTGGGATTGTTTTGTAACTGTCAGAACTTGCAGTAGATGCAGTAAATCTTGGATGTTGTTTACTGTTGCCCTCCCATATCTCAGCATTATCACTTGCTTTATCACTTTCAAAATATATATCCAAGTCATCAGTATTGACAGAAGTAAATTGTGCCATTACTTTTACTTGATCAGCGGACCCAACTATGTATATTTATATATAGCCTCGTATACAGTACTGCTTACTGCATGTCAGTCAAATCTAGTGCCAGCGGGAAACAGTAAAACTGAAGTGAAATTGTTCAACGCTTCAAAAACCTTATGCTCTCTTGTCAGATGCTGTATTCCTCGGGGTTTGTTATAGATTGACAAACTAAATGAGATTGATAGCTTTTATACAAACACGCTGATCGACATTATCATAAAAATACGTGCTGCGTAGGCGGAGTCACAGCTGCTAACCGACTCCAGAAAAAACGAAATCATTATATATGGAAATAGCATATTCCGGTCTTTCACCTTGGACCTTGGGCCTACATGCTGCACGAGTCAAAAGAAAAGCTCTAGTGGTTCATTCCCAACACGAAGATAAACTTAAAAATATAATTTTTTTAAGCAGTTTAGTCCTTCACTTGAATAACGATCGCGCTCATTCGTTCTCTGTGATGATAATGCAAAACCGCTAATCCCCCAAACCGATATTTTTGAAACTAAAAATGTAGTTTAAATTTGAGAAGGCATTCTCATAAAACAGAAACTCACATGCAGTTTTCTTATATGTAGAATAATACAAGCTAAGTTTAGATGATAAATTTTATTTGCGTTTGAAATTAAAATCTAGGATTATGCGACTTTCAATATTGTTTGTGTGTTTTGACGCTATATATAGTCATAACTTTATACAACATATTCATAAAACAAAAAAGAAACGACAAGATCGCTTTCAACAATTCTTTATTTATTTTTCTCGTTTTGGCAAACATATTTTCCTACATATTGAATGCACAAAGCAAGCATGAATGATCTCGATCAAATAAAAACATTCTGAAATCACTTGTGCTCATGATGAATTTGCCGGCCTGTTCCATAACCTGTCATGCCTGTCTGTGACGCTCCTTTATTGGTTCCCATCTGTAAACCAATCACACCCTGGCCAGCTCTCAATTGTTCATCAGTGAAGTTTCGTACGTTGGGAGTCGATTCACCTCCTGAAACCTAAATTAAAAAACAAACCAGTAATTCTTAACACTTTGAAGTCCTGTGCTGAATAAAATCGTCTGGCGTTAGCCGGGAAAAAAACTTTAAAGACTCGTCGTCAGGCTTCAACGTGTTAAAGAGATAGGTTTTAACGCTTTGAGGCCTGGACCTCTCCCTGTGCTGAATAAAATCGTCTGGCGTTAGCCAGAATAAACCTTAAAGACTCGTCGTCAGGCTCTAACGTGTTAATAAATATTTATAGAAAAAATACGAAAATTAAAAACTAACTTAAAAAGAATATAGTTGTTATAATACTCAGACGACGTATGCGTTTTCATAGCGTTTTTATAGCGTTTTCACAGCGTTTTCATAGCGTTTTTATAGCGTTTTCACAGCGTTTTCACAGCGTTTTCATAGCGTTTTCATAGCGTTTTTATAGCGTTTTCACAGCGTTTTCATAGCGTTTTTATAGCGTTTTCACAGCGTTTTCATAGCGTTTTTATAGCGTTTTCATAGCGCTTTCATAGCGTTTTTATATTGTTCTCGGTCCTCAGGGAAGCAGAAAACAATGGTCTCATTACCTGAAACAATATGAAAACGCTAGGAAAACATATACGTGTGGATGGGGTCTGAGTTAAACCATTAATTCCTTAAAAGTATCAAGCTAGAAGAATCGTTTTAAATTCGAATTTCTCAAGCAATTTCTCACTGTATACTTTAAAAGAAAAACACTCATGATTTATGATATTTTGACAGCTGAACATTAAATTCCATTTTATTTTATAGAAATGTTTTGATGATTTCAAGTTTCGTTAATATATACACTATTTTATAATTATATAAAATGTTTGGCATAGTTATTTTTTATATCATGTTGCAAGGTAAACATAGACAGTAGACTAATTTTGATAAAGTTACGCTTTTTTTTCAATGAATTATTTTATAAAATAAATTGTAGATCAAAAAGAGAAAACAATATTTTGGAATATCCAACATTAATTATATCCCACTTTGAATTAACCATCAAATTATGACGACATACCGTACGTTATATTTCCCCCTCAGGCTTTGTTTGGATAATATTAGATTAGAAAAGGAAGAATAATTAAAATTTTGAGACAGTTTGACAATAAACAACTTATTGGACGAATTTTATAGTGCTGCACCTGCATATTTTGCTCAGGATTTGCGCACTTCAGTCATTGACATTTTGTCAGAGCTGTTAGTTTACACTGAAAGTAATTTAAAGTTCAATTTAATAGACCACTTTCATAAAGGTCTTCACTTTAAATATTCTTTTATGTGAATCTAAATGAGCCTTTCTGGCCTCGTTATGAAGCAAAGATTCTTTGGAATTACAACACACACAAACGAGGCCAGAAAGGCAAAAGCAGTGGTGGATCAAGGGGAGGGCATTTTGGGCAAGTGCCAGGGGCCCCGCGCTTTTGGAGGGCCCCGCAGATTTTTGGGGGCCTTTTGGTTTTAATTTAATTAAGTTTTATCATACATTACAATTACATTACATTTCAATCTAAAGTTTAAAATCATTGTTTGTAAATATCTTAGAAATAGAACCAGAGTTCCAGAAATGTAGGTTGAGTACCATAGATAACTGACACAAACATTCTTACAACGTAGCTATTCGCAGCTGACAGCTGGTTGCTATTCACATTTTTTTGTTAATTTTCTTCAATTTTTCTAGTCTCTTTCTGACTTCGGGGAGGGGGGGGGGGGGCATATGTGATTCAGCTATACTAATGTGCCAAGGCCCCCGCTAAAGCTTGATCCACCCCTGCACAAAAGAATATTCAGATTAGTCGCTATTATGAAAGTGGTGTATTCAGCAGTGCTTCTGGTCCTTTAAGTTGAACTTACCTTTCTTTTTACTGCTAAAATGCAACCAATAACCTGTAGAGCAAAAAATAATGGAATATTGATACCTGCAGCCCGAGCCAGCCCCTTTATTATTTTACTGAGTAGGCTGGATTGCTAGAAACCTAAAGATGGTCTGACAGTGTCTGTGACTGTGTTTGATTATGTTCCAGTAAACTGAATATAAATAAATAGACTTGAAAATTACAAAGATGTGCAACTAAGATGATCACAGGATTCATAAAAAGTAACAAAATGAATATAGCCTTCACTGGGACATCTTAGATATTTAAATATCTACAGTATACTTCTAACTTCTGTTCACTCCACTGATTCAGGCCACACCAACATGCTATGTTTTGCAGCAGCCAATCAGATTTGACCTAATTCCCCACAGCTGGTGTACATTTTGCCATGGAATATTCATTCCTGATACTTATAAACTTATAAGTTTATCATTTTACTCTGCCTAGGCTACCTAGATAATTTTACTCATCAAAGAGATGACCCTCAGCCAACCTGGGCTGGCAGTAATGTGTTACCGTACCTGAGGTATGTTCTGTGCCTCATAAAGATCAACAGTTTGAAACAAATCAAGTTTTGCAACACCTACGCTTTCACAGACTTTGAGAAAATTGCTAATATTTTCCATCTGAATAAGACAAAATAATGCAGTTTAGTAAAGTGATAAAATATAATCATAAACAAATATAAAAAAAAAATATTAAGAGATTAATTACCATTTTGAATGCCATTTTTGACTCATTGATCTTCTTTATTGATCCTGGCTTCAAAGCATTTCCAAGACTAAAATCAGGCATCCATGAAATTTTTGTTAGTTTTACAAAAAGGAATTTATGGTTAAGAAAGTAGAATCTGATTCTTGTAGCAATAACTTACTGGCATAAAGTGATTCCATCCTTGAGAGCCTCATGAAACGAGCCCTCCATCTGTCTTCCAGTTTTCTGCTTAATAAAATCACTAGCATCTTTTTCCAAAACTGGGTCATACTTGCCATCTTTCTACAGTTTGGAGAAAAACAGAGACAGTTATGAATTTATACGAGTTATTTACCATTATGAGGGAGAAATTTATGTTAATTTATGGCACTTACTATTAAAAAATTGAACCAATTAAATTCCTGTTCTCATCTAAGCCTACTAAAATATTAATGCCAGTGTATACAATCCAGCTTGTCTGAACTTCTTCAATTTTAAAGTAATAAAGTAAATAAGTTTCACAATAAGTTTTATACAAACGATCACATCCATAATTCCAATTATTAAAAAGATGACACGATTTAAGAATTTTACATCAATTTCCTATAAAGCAGCGAGTTTAAACAATTTATAATATTACAGATATAAATGCAAAGATTTTATACCGAAGTTCTGAACAACTGTGGTTAAGCCCACAAACACATGAAGTATCATCCGACTCTTGCTTCATTCCAGTATTATAATCGCTGCCAGAAATTCGTGAAACACAATTAATGCCCTTGAACTTAACTATGTCTTTCGAAGAATCGAAAGGAAGCCCAGTATAGCAAGTTATAGTTATAATCTTAACATGAAGTGAACACGACAGGCGATAGACTGATAATGGCGGGTTTCGTATTACACGTATGAATATAAGGTTATAAAACCAGTGAAATATAAAATACCTCCTCACCTTTCTTTGGAGTTCAGCAGTCATTCCAAAACCTTTAGGTCTACTAGCCATCTTGATTCTTACGACGTTTCACAATCACGTATCTTGTGTCACGGAAAGACCAAACCTCTTGATATAAAAGCTCACGACGCGTCAAATAAACCGAACTATTTTAATATGCATTCCACGCCCAAGAAAACAATCAACATACCATCACCGGATTAAATATCACCGGTTCAATAAAGCGAATGATAAATTCTAATCCGCTGATTAATTTTTCTAATTTTTCAAATTATTTCAAAAAATATCAATTAGAAGAAAAAAAAAACCAACATAAAATGTGAACAGAAAAATTGAGAATGATAATTAGAAATTTCTCGAAGGATGAGCTGAGGTAAACAATTTGGGATGTGCATGCAAGATATTACCATATATGGTAGTATGCTGTATTGATTGTCTACATACCGACTGAGTGAGTTTTCCTATCGCCGAATCCTGCGTGGTTTTGCCAAACTAATAGAAACATGTCTGTAAGTTACCACCTTAATTCCAATCCGTCTATTGAAATCTACTTTTGTAGTTTGACGTATAAATATTTGTGATGGGAATGGCACTCAGCGACCTTTTAATAGTCCGAATAATTTAAATAGGAGTCCTATTATAGGAGTGATCGTAATTTACTAATTAATTTGCTAGCGAGTCCGTAGGTGGGTGGGATACTTGTAAGCCCGCCGTTGCACATCGAAGAATGCTTCCAGCTTTGAACAAAAGCATTGCAAAGCTGGAGATGCATTTAATACGTATTTTTCATAGCTGTTTATTATATAAAATAGGGTTTTATTTATGCTTCCCCCACTTTATATTAAATTGATAATCTCGCAATGTTTAAGGTATTTTGGTACTGTACATAGGAGTGATATGGCAGTATTTTGGAAGTTACCCCAAATAACTTGTGAATAAGATGACTATTGGGCAGAGTCGGACTGGCCCTATGTGCCAATTGCCGGCACATGCGCCCCCTTAGCATGCCATTACTGCGCCCCTTTCCCGTTGTATAATATTATATTTGATATGTAGTGCAATTCCTATTTAAAAACCCGATTTTCGATTTATAATCGTTTTACTTTTTAATCAGTATGGTACAGCTAATAGTATATTACAATTAAATAATATTTTAGTACGCTTCACGCAGCTGACAGCCTGACATGAAGTAGTCACCTAATTAATGGTACACACAATGTGAGTTGATTTGTCCATGTATGACGACATGTCCTCATGATGTATGCCTTGCCTGTTATGGTGTATTTTCCTATATAAAATTAGTATATTTGAATATTTTGTTTGGTATTTTATATCCTTCAAAACTCTTTCAAACCCCCCTCAAAATGCAGGAAATACTATTTCAGAGACTCTAAAATTCAAAATTTTCAGGGGGAGCATGCCCCTGGACCCTCCTAGAAGTTGGTCGCGCCTTCAGCACTCCTTGCCCCACACGTAGTACGTATTGCCTGTTTTGCCCCTTTGTTAAATATTCTGAAAGAAACCCTGATGGCGCCCCTCTCCCTAATGGCACTGCCCCTAATACGAAGCCAGTCCGACTCTGCTATTGGGTTTTTAAGAAAAATTGTTTGATCTTAATTTTTAAGACTATACATACCTAGATGATTAACTTTTACAAACGTTTACATATAAATTATGAATGTTTAAATCAGCATTTTTATCTTTTTTTTTTCATTCATAGGTTGAGCTGAACATGGATAACCTGTCTAAAATAGAGCAGGCTGAAGATCAAGAGCAGGATTTGCATCAAGAATTTAAAAATATCAGTATCACAGAAACTGAAAAGAAACCAATTAAATATAATTTTAATGAGTTGGGAATATTGTTGAATAAGGTTGTTGGAAAAAGATCTCCAATCTCACCATATTTCTCCCACCAGTACAAGAAAGCTATTTTAATTTTCCTTATGGTCATAGCCCTTGGTATTTACTGTGTTTTTGCAATAATGATATCTGGTTTGAAAAAATGTATTGGATTGTTTGTTTTCCTTATTGCTGTTACTCTTATCCTAATCTATACGGTCATAAGAGATTATTTTGGCAAGCAAATAAACTTTTTACTGATCAAGCCAGCCAACAGGAAAATTGAAGAAAACTGGCAAATCCTGAGATGGTGGGTTCTGAAGGTCATTGTAAAACTTACTTATAAGCCTTGGGTGAAAAAGAAATATATTTACATCCCCCAGGGTCTGTCTGTCTGTCTGTCTGTCTGTCTGTCTGTCTGTCTGTCTGTCTGTCTGTCTGTCTGTCTGTCTGATGACACGAGTGTAATTGATTGGTGCAAGAACCTATATTGGGGTACATGTATCCCATGATGATTGTAAACTTTTTCTTATTTAGGTTTGTCTATGGTATTTTGTTGCTGTTGATTTTATTATGGCTCCTTCTTGATACCATTCAGGATGTGAAAAGGTTAAGATCTGTTGCAGGACTGCTAGTATTCATATTGCTGGCTTATCTTATGTCAAAGCATAGAAAAAAGGTGGGACACTAATAAATATATTATGGCACGTGTCCATACTGTCTATACTGTACTGTTATTAATAATACTAACAACATATATTAGTACGTTTTAATTTGCTCCATACTTTTGGATGAATGTAACTTACTGTATTCAGTATAACTGTTATATACATTTAATTATCATGTAGGTCGTATGGCGTCCTGTTTTATGGGGTTTGGCTCTGCAGTTTATATTTGGAATTTTAATCTTAAGAACTAAAGAAGGATTTGACATAATGACGTTTATCGGAGATAAAGTGGCTGAATTCTTAGACTTTACTGTGGCTGGTGTTGAATTTGTTTTTGGGACATCTTATTATTTGCATTTTGTTGCATTTAAGGTACTGTATTTTATGGTCTGTATTATCAGTACCACATGTGGCATAAATTATTGTATTCCTATCCATTTGGATTCTGTACTGTTATATGTTTGGATTTGATTTTTCCCTTTTCAAAGATGTATATTTATTGTACATACTTGGTACAATTTGTCACTACTTATTATACACTTTTTTCTCTTTCTTTAAGGTTTTAATGGTGATTATTTTCTTTAGTTCAGTGACATCTGTTTTGTATTTTCTTGGTATTATGGAAGTTGTTATAGTCAAGATAGCATGGCTGATGCAAGTTACTTTGAAAGTGTCTGGAGTTGAGGCTCTCTGTGCAGCATCTAATATTTTTGTTGGCTTGGTAATAAGGATTATTATAATCCAATTAATTTGAAACTTAAAGCTATTTTGACCCAATGGTAGACACAGATTATTCCAGTTTTGCTAGAAAAGCCATTAGTTTACCCTCTCTTGGGGGTATACACATCGTAACTGTGCTTTATTTTTTTATTGTTAAATGTTTACCTCAGATAGAAGCTCCTCTTCTGATTGGCCAATTTGTTGAAAATGTCACCATGTCCGAGCTTCACACTATTATGACAAGTGGTCTGGCCACAGTTGCAGGAGGTATGTTAGCAGCGTATATTAGCCTGGGAGTGCAAGCACACCATCTTGTATCAGCATCTGTCATGTCTGCACCTGCTGCACTTGCAATTTCCAAGTTGATGTATCCTGAAACAGAAAGACCAGCAACATCGGGAGTTAGTCAAATAAGGTTTCAAAAAAGGTAAATTGATTACAAAATTTACAGTGAGTATATAGAATGACCAGCACAGCCATGATTGGGGAGCAGTACTATTTTAAAAGTCAAGGAAGGCAAGCTAGAGTCTATAAGCATTATAAAGTCCTGAAAGATTATGTAGGAGTCTAGCCTGAGTAAGGGTCATAGTTGTGATTGTAGGTATTCGACATTGTATTGTTTATCGTTGTAGCAGCTAGCTAGTGTAAAATACTTTGCCAAATATATCCAATAATCTCTACTCAAGACTTTTCAAGACTTTTCTTCAAGACAATTCTAGACAATTGTCTTGCAAGACCTTTGACAGACTAGTGAAATATTATAATTGTCTAGAAAAGGTCTTACTAGCAAAGGTCTCCACGACCTAACTATCATAGACCTTTTCAAGACCTTTTTAGAACTTTTGTTTTCATCCGTCACAGGTTGTCGTTGATATTGTGTATTTCTGCCTGTGATTTAAAAAAAACTTGTATTGTAGTAAATAATTTTTTTTTTAAATAGGAATGAAAAAAATGTAATCGAGGCAGCGGCACAAGGAGCATCAATAGCCATTGCTCTGGTCGCTAATATTGGAGCAAATCTTATCGCCTTTTTTGCATACCTTGCATTTATCAACTCAGTATTGTCATATTTAGGAAGTCTGGTTTTACACCCAGAACTCTCATTTGAGGTAAAATAATAGGACATGCTTTTTCTAAAATATTTCACTGACTTCTAAAATCATTATAGTTTTATAGAAAACTATAATTAAAAATATAATAAGGTTAAAAGGTTTTTAGCATTAACCTTTATTGGCCAGGTTTCCAGGAGCCCTCCCTTGACGAGTAAAATCGTCTGGCGTTAGCCAGAGTAAAATTAATAAGTTGCTGAAAGGCAACTGTGGCCAGTAAAGCATTAAAAAGTTGTTCTCCATCAAATGTCTTGAACTTGTTTTATCTTTTAGTTGATTTGTTCATATGTTTTTGCGCCTTTTGCATTTTTGATGGGAGTGGAATGGGATGATTGCACTAAAGTAGCAAGACTTATTGGAGTCAAGACATTTCTCAATGAGTTTTTAGCTTTTGGTCAACTATCTGAGTTTATAAAAAACAGAAAATCAATGACACCTGGCCCAGTTTTGTCAGTAAGTACACTCATTATTATAAGAAACTTCCACCTGGAAATAAGTTAATGGTAAGCGCAGAGAGATCTTATCAGAAACGTGATGCGGAGTGATCTTAATATTATTTTAATTTTAGTTGCGATCAGAAACTATAGCAGTTTATGTCCTAACTGGTTTTACAAACTTCTTATCAGTTGGTATATTTCTTGGTGGATATGGTCAGTTAGCTCCAAATCGCAAATCTGATATGGCAAAAATAGCAATTCGTGGTTTGATAGCAGGAACTTTAGCGTGTATGATGACTGCCTGTGTCGCAGGTAGGCAGAGGGACGCCTCGTACTATACTATCTAGTAGTTTAATAAAATGTTGCGTCTTTGCGCAAATATCAGCAAGGAAAACGATCATTGCGCGCTGTTGTTCTCTGGCTCTCTGCGTGTTGTTGCACTTGCTCTCTGCCGCGCGCTTTTGTTTTCTGCGCGTTGTGCACAATTGTTCTCTGCGCACAGTTCTTTGCGCGTTGTTGTTCTCTGCGCGTTGTTGTTCTCTGCACGCAATTGTTCTCTGCACGCAATTGTTCTCTCTATCTATGGTCTGCTAATTGTTTTTTGTGGTTCTTTTACAGGAATATTGTATCA
This sequence comes from Paragorgia papillata, assembly GCA_035771165.1. Lineage (NCBI taxonomy): Eukaryota > Metazoa > Cnidaria > Anthozoa > Scleralcyonacea > Coralliidae > Paragorgia > Paragorgia papillata. The sequence goes on from JAWNZC010000401.1 coordinate 210,242, forward strand.
AGAAACCTGGGACCAGTCATCAACTGTCGTAGTAAACTCAGTGAACTAGTTATAAGTAAATAAAATTCTCCAATGTATGGTGCATTGTTGCTAAACTGAAAGACTGAAATCTGTAACTCAAAACATATATATATATACGCGCAGAAGTCATTTTGTAACATTAGGCGCATAAGTCATTTTGTAATCTTACGCGCAGAAGTCATTTTGTAACATTACGCGCAGAAGTAATTTTGTAATCTTAGGCCCAGAAGTCATTTTGCAATCTTACGCGCAGAAGTCATTTTGCAATCTTACGCGCAGAAGTCATTTTGTAACATTACGCGCAGACGTGATTTTGTAACCACTGATGTTTGTAACTTTATGAGCAGAAATCATTTTGCGCACAGGGCTACTCTCTCATAGCCTGCGCCGCAGACGACTAACAAAAGTTGAAAAACCGGTCAAAATGTAATTAGTCGTATACCTACAGAAAAACAAACCCAATTTTCCTTTGCATTTCTCAAATAGTCGTAGCTCCTAAGCCATCCCTCCCTCCGCAGCCTATGACGTGCCAAGGTGGACAATATTAGTTACCCCAAATATATTTAAAGCAAACCTCGCAAATATAATTCAAACTCCATAAATATAATACGAAACCATAAATATAATACGAAACCCATAAATATAATACGAAATCTATAAATATAACACCAATTACCCAAGTGTAATACGAAACCCATAAATATACCAATACGCAAGTATAATACGAACTTCCCAAATATAATACGAACTTCCCAAATATAATACGAACTTCCCAAATATAATACGAACTTCCCAAATATAATAAGAACTTCCCAGATATAATACGAACTTTGAAAATACGAATATCACGAATAATAAGTGAAATCTTCGCTAAAGCTTGCTCGCCGATAAATGGCGGAGAACATCTTGCAAGCATTATCGAGCCTTGTAAAAGTAATTTCTGGCTTAACTCATTTCTGTCCAATGGCTTCCCCAGGGCCAGAGGTGAATACAATCGTCTGGCGTTTTAGCCAGAATAAAATACTAAAGAGCGTCATTCCGACAGGAAAGAGTTAAACGAAAGGCAAACAAACCGACACTAAGAACGCTGTAGGGAGAACGAGTAAGATACAAATTGCTTTGTTTGAAGACCTTACAAGCCACTGCTTCAGTGATAACAAAGAGTTAGCAGAATTGCCAATGCTGTGTTTGATTATTAATTCTACTCTGAGTAGAATGTGAAACATAGAGTGAGACACATAGTTAATTAGACTACTCCAGTGGCCTGCATGAAGATGTTCACGAGGGATTCAAATTTCAAAATAGTGATTAAAGATTTGATAGAATCATAGAACATGTTGCCAAGATAAAGGAGAGATTTAACTTTTTTGAGGACGATGATGATTTACACTACCATTTCCCATATGAAAATCAAGAAGCAAGACTGAACGCGGGCACGGATAGGAAGACGTCGGTTCCTTATTCCTAAAGTAGTGTAAACTAGAAGATTTGCGTTCTCTACATTGCTTCAACTGGAACAGCATTGCTAAAATGCTTGGAGTATCAGAGAGAACAAGACGCCGACGAAGAGAAGAACTTGGAATGGAAATAGGACAGAAAAACAGCCGAGCGGATACGACAGTCCATCGGAAGAATTACTCCTGTTAGCCGAGAACTTCGATCGTAGGAAAACAGCCATTCATATAGTAGACGAGTCTATAGTAATTACGATTAGGCAGAAATCGTTCACGATTTTCAACAAAATTTCTATCTGGATAAGATTTGCATCACTAGATTTGCGGGAGTTTCGTCCCGTCGGCTGTTCTCTGTGACTGGTCTTTGTCCTTTGACCATTAGTAGATGGCGGAAGAGCGTTCTTATTGCCGTTTCAACACCATCACTGTTGCTAGCAGTACGATTAGTGGTGGTCTGGGAATTTTGGTTGGCTTGCCTCTAGTTTAAGCCAGAAATTACTTTTACAAGGCTCGATAATGCTTGCAAGTTTCTGTCCGGCATTATCGACGAGCAAGCTGTGCTTTAGTGTTAACGTTAACGAAACCCGAAAAGTTCACTTATTATTCGCGAAATATATTCGTATTTTCAAAGTTCGTATTATATCTGGGAAGTTCGTATTATATCTGGGAAGTTCGTATTATATTTGGGAAGTTCGTATTATATTTGGGAAGTTCGTATTATACTTGCGTAATTGGTATTATATTTATGGGTTTCGTATTACAGTTGGGTAACTGGTGTTATATTTATAGATTTCGTATTATATTTATGGGTTTCGTATTATATTTATGGGTTTCGTATTATATTTATGGGTTTCGTATTATATTTATGGGTTTCGTATTATATTTATGGGATTCGTATTATATTTATGGAGTTTGAATTATATTTGCGAGGTTTGCTTTAAATATATTTGGGGTAACTAATATTGTCCACCTTGGCACGTCATACCAGCCAGTGCAAATGACAACCACAGAGCACACACTCCTAACGGAACGGGAAACGGGGGAAGTCTGCACGCAGGCTAACACACTCCTTATTTACTGTAAAAGTCAACTCAAAATGCGTTTGGTAACAGTTGAGCCTATTATCTTTTGTTATTTTTTCACGAATGGTTTATTGCAACCCTTGTTGCAGCAATATATTTACGATGAACTGAGTGAACAGTACAACTTTACCAAAGGTGACAAAGGCAAATTGTGTGTGAATGGCACTGATGCTGGTCAGAATATTTCAAGTTTGGAAAACTTGGTTCAAACACAAGCTGCTCATTGGTTTCTTGTCTTCAACTTATGTGGTAAGTTTTACAGAAGAATTTATTTATTTTATTGTTATACGAAGACAATCATTTCAATACATGTAAATAGAATATTAAATTTCGAGAAAAATTCATCAAATATTCACACATGATCACAAATGGTTTTGTAGCATAATTGCGACATTTGAGAACTACAAAACCAACTTGTCTCCAGAAAAGAGGTTTTGTGAGAGATAAGAAAATATAAAAGTAACTAAGGGTGCTTTCCAATTGACATGGTTAGACCGGTCAGTCCGGCCAGAATGGACTTGCTTTTGATTAGGACCAAATTTTCCAGTCTGACCGTCCTAAGCCTCAAACGAATCGTGTTCCATTTAACCTGATTGACCGGTCTAACCGTGTAAATGGAAAGCCCCCTAAGTGTACAGTGAGATATTGGCATATTGTATAATTTAATACTGGTATTTTGGTATATATACATGTATACCATATTATTGACCATTCCCAAAGGTCAGGTTCACATACAACGTACCAGATAAGATTAGCATGGGTAGCATTACAAATTTTCCTTCCCCAAAATTTACCCAGAACATCCAAATATTACTTGTAATATACCCAGTATTAAATTGCATTGGTTTGGAAATTTCTAAAAAATTGTGAGCTTGCTTAAAATTTTCAATACTGTTTTTCTTTTTAATTAGCTTGTTTGCCATCTGTTATTACAACCCTCCTATTAGGATCATTATCTGATGTAGTCGGAAGAAAGCCAGTGATACTTCTTGCTCTGATTGGTACATTCCTTCGCTGTTTGGTTATTGCAATAACAGTTACTTTTGGTAAGGCTTGGACAATTAGTGATATGATAATTGCTACAAGTTCCTAAAATGTTCTATTTTGTCTGTGTTTTATTTTCTCTAACATATATTTCTTTTTTTCTTCCTATTTTATAGGATTTCCTTTTTATGTTGTCTTTTTAGGCTCATTTATAGATGGCTTAACTGGTTCACTTGCTACAATACAAGGATCAACATTGGCTTATATTATTGATGTCACAGACAATAAATCACGCTCAATTAGATTAGGTGTCCTGCAGATCACTGTTTTGATGGCAGCAACAGCAAGTTTTGTTGTCAGTGGTGTGTGGGTGATGTCTTCAGGTAATGTGTGTTTACAGTAAATATAAATTAATGTACCAGAGTTATGTTGTAGAAATTTATATATAGTTACCTTGTATATATACTAAACAAGCTATTATATATTTCAGAATACTATTTTTGTTAAATAATGATGGGTATCTTCTATATACACCATAAACTAAGTAGTTTGCAATAACCTAGCTTGCTATCAAGTTACCTTGGTTGAGGACATACAGTATATTAATTAATTAACCTACATGAAACAGTTTAACCATTCAGGTACTGGAACTCTGTAGTACTTTTAATGCTGATTGTGAGTTTCATGATGTACAGTAAAGCTAACTTGTAGTGGTACATATTTATTTATTTCAGGTTATGAACAACCATTATGGGTTGGAGCAGGGCTGTTATTCATTTGTGGCTTCTATGTTGTATTATTTATGCCAGAATCATTGAAAGAGAAGCCACAACATCAAACTGGATTTTCTTGTGTGCCACAATTAAAAGCAATAAAACAATTTGTTCTTTTAAAAAGAAGTCCACATGCCAAAACTTGCCTCATACTTTTATTTATTTCATTTGTATTTGCTATTTTGGATTATTTTGGTGGTGTGACTATAGTGTACGTCATGCATTCTCCATTATGCTGGGGCTCAGAATTAATTGGTTATTATTTGGCAACAAGAACTGCTATAGCAGGTTTAGGAATACTTGTTGGTCTCAAGGTTGTTGGAAAGATATTTTCAGACTCTATGTTGGTAATTATAGGCTGTTTATCTTATAGTTTAAGCAACTTAATGGTTGGTTTTGCCAATACCACAGTAGTAGTGTTTCTGTCATGTGTACCTGGTTTGTTTGCTGGTCTGGCACCTCCATGTATGCGTACTATTGCATCAAAAATGGTTGGAGAACATGAAAAAGGAACATTAAGTAGTGTTCTGGGTGTGTTTGAAGCACTGACACAAGTTATTGCACCAGTCTTGATTAACTTATTGTACCCAGTAGGTTTAACAACACTCCATGTTAATGGATTTGTCTACTTTTTTCAAGCAGCGATTTTGTTTATTCCCATTGTACTTTTCTCAATCATAATTCATTTAACTCGTAAAAATCAACATATTTTGTACCATGTCTTGAAAGAAGAAGTAGAGGGTACTACAGTACAAGCTTGAAACATTACATATTATGCACTGTTGGACATTTTAATGATGGACATTTTAATGATTTTCAGACAGTAAACACACTTAAAGTGCCTATCTCACGTTTGGGGATTTTACATATTCGTAATATTTGGGTCTTCCTGAGCAAAATCATAATATATCTTGTCAGCCGAAAACTTCATCTTCATGGACTTTTTTTGCTGTCAAAGTTACCGGATGTGATGTCACAAGAGGCATTTTTGTGGCAAGTAACAAAAGAAAACTGGTTTGGAATGCCTCTTGTGACATCACATCCGGTAACTTTGACAGCGAAAAACTCCATGAAGATGAAATTTTCGGCTGACAAGATATATTATGATTTTGCTCAGGAAGACCCAAATATTACGAATATGTAAAATCCCCAAACGTGAGATAGGCACTTTAAGTTGGTTGGGTTAGCATATGAACTTAACAATAAACTTATAATTTTTATATAATAGCATCAAATTACAATTCAAAAAATAGTCACTAATAATTTCCTTGTAATTTATTACGTACAGTAATTTAACTTTTAGTTGTTCAGTAAGGTGATGATAAATTAAGACATCTTTATAAAAACAAAACTCCAAATTTTGTTCATATTAAAATTATTAATACATATAACATTTGTACTTAATTAAAAAAAATCACCATGTAAATTTTATTCATATTATAGTTTTAAATGTATCAATGTTACTAAATTAAAACTTATCCTGTATTGTTAAAGTACCTATGTCATCCTCAGGGACTTTACATATTTATACTAATTGGAACTTCTGAGAAGATTTGTAATATATCTTCTCAGGCGAAAATTTCATCTTCATGGATTTTTTTGCTGTTAAAGTTGACAGAAGTGACATCGAAAGAGGAATTTGTCTATATGAAAACCACTTTACAGATTCCTCTTTTGACGTCACTTCCGTCAACTTTACCGGCAAAAAAATCCATGAAGATGAAATTTTAGGAAACAAAGATATATTACAAACCTTCTCGGAAAGTTCCAAATATCCTAAATATGTAAAATCCCCAACCATGATAAAGGCACTTTAAAATTGAGCTAATTTGTAATAAAATACAATTTTACACAAAACGTTTTTCTGTGTACAACTAGGCCGTGAAATTGGGTTGGTGGTGAGGACAAAAGTAAAATGACAAGCCACTGGAACAAACAACAAAAGAGAACCTGATTCTTATCGGACAGGTTGTCTATCCAATCAAATAAGCAGATTGAATATAATATGCATATAAATAATGAATATATTGATTTACTAAAAGATACCCCCAAATTTTTTATATTAATTGGCCCCAAAATTTCTGAAAATGGTTAAAACTTCAGGGGCAATTTCAATGTATGCCCATCTCCTACTATTTTATGAACAATATAGAACATCTGCTGGTACTGATCAACATTTGTGTACTAGTATTAAAGTTTTCCACTTGTAGTGATTACTGCCAGATGATTTGGTTTTAAAAATAGTTCATGTACACACACACAAAGAATACAGTAGTGACTTCCTACCACTCCCCTTTCCCTCTGTATACAATTTCTGGACCCCTAATATACTAAAAATTTGAATTTTAGCAAAGGAACTGGATGCTGAGTTTTGTTTCAATTCAATTGTGGGCGTTTGAAAATAAAAACTACCAGTCATCATTCGATTGACAACATATCTTCAGATATTGACTCTAGTACTGTACCTCTTGAATATATTTAAGATAATCAAATATAATAATAATGAAATAGATAAACAGCCAATCAAGAAAACAAGGATAAATTTGGACAAGTATATTGTGACCAGACCTTATGTCTGTACAACTAGTTTGAAATAGGTATACTTCTAATTGACAGATAGAATATTCTTAAAAATTGCCTCATGAATTTCTACACTATTATTATTGGCTTATATGGCGGTCTCGGTGTGAAGTGGGATCATTCAGTGTCGGAAAAAGGACAACTCTTCCATTATTCACTTCTGAGAGTCTTCTGACAACAAAATGGTTTTGAGACTTTTCAAAAAGTGTTGCAATAAATTTTCCCTTAGGCAACCATTAACATAAAAGGTATCCATTTAGATGCACAGTGGTTATCGAGGGGGAAAAGAGGCAGACATTTCAATATTCACTTATGCGGATCAATTTATTGCTTTAAGATTTTGAAAAATAAGTGTCGCAATAATAAGTAGAGCCTTAGCCTTCGGCTAGAACTTGATGAACGGATTGTGGACGCGAGGTACCGCCATGGCCCACGCCTAAAAAGCATTTCCCAAGCTTTTTTTTGCGTATTCTGTCTTTAACCCGTCTATTCTGCTACGTACTCGCGCCGTTTTGTTGACATTGAGTTTGGATAACGATTTTCTGGGTACAAAAACAAAACATGCGCCAAATTAAAAACATTTTGTTATCTGAAGCAACATGAAAATATAGCGTGACGCGCGTACATCGTGGCGCAATCGACAAACTCTTGTAATTTCTTGAAAAAAACAAACAATTAGCACGGACGCCGTCAACTGCGCTATCACGGGAGTCACGCAAATGCGCTACTGCATCTATCTACGGAAATATCGACATGAATGCATCGTGTGGTATTTTATTTGTATCACACACAAAGGATATAATAGACCCTAGTCAACCTAGAACTAAAGTCCCTCTGTCATACGGCATTCTGCCGACTACGTTTCCCTAGAAGTTCTTGGTAATAAACGTTATTCGTTTGGCATTCACAGCCATAAAGATCCCAGCGGTATTTTAAAGATCTCTGGCCAAGTTTTTTTAATACAAATTAATCAATGCGTTCTTTAATCCTAGAATAATGAGGTGCTAATTGCTTGTGTTGTATTCTAGATTTATATCATTTGTCAGTAAATTTTGCAAAGCAACTGGGGGTAACAGCGAGCTATTTTACAAACTATTTAGTACGAATTACAGCGGTTAAATTATGGAAATCTTTAGTCTGTCAAATGAGAAAACAAAGCGATTTTATCTTCGCTATGGATCACGCTTGTCGAGACAAATTCAGTGGTGTTGATGAGCATCATGACAGTATTATACGCGAGACTCGTTTTGAAATGCTGGCGTCGGGGCAGTTCCTTCGTTTCTTAAAGCAAGATTATTATTCGAACCATTCTGAACGACAGACTGTTTTAAAAATTTCTTACGATAAAAGTTTTTCCACGACGTTATTGTCTTCGGCGTCCACATCCACACTCCGGAGATAATGCCAACGAAAAGCGACATGCATATTTTTAACAAGAGAACGTTTAAATTCGGCCGTGTTCTTCCGTATAACCAGTTCTCTCGGTTACTGTATTCGTAAAATTGGCTAGCAATAATACATGTTACAGGGACGGTTGAAAATACTGAAAAGACCCCGATCCGAACGATAAAACGATCGAGCTTGTCAATTTTGGTCAAGCCTTCTTTCTGAATTGTTAAGCGAATGCGGTAAAGGGCAACAAAGCCGGCCACAAGAAATAATGTGCCAATAATTAGATAGGTAAACTGTGGGCCCAATACAAAGCCTGTCAGTGCAAGTAAATCTTGGTTACCGACATAACATAATCCAGTTAATTCATCGCCATCAACCTTCCTAAAAATCAATACGAGCACGGTTTTGATGACAGGTAGAAGCCAAGCTACAAGATGGAAGAGATTGGAGTAACTCCCGATTGCTTCATAACTCCATTTCATACCAGCCGCCAGAAACCAAGTAAGCGCTAAAATAACCCACCAAATATTGCCAGCCATACCGAAGAAATACAAAAATAGAAACACAAAAGCGCACAGGGGATTGCCAAGCTCGTTTTGTGTTACATACGAATGAGAAGCAGATCCATTGTCTTCGCAAGAGACGGCCTCGCGACCGAGAATGATGCGGAGAATATAACCGACGGAGTAGATATTGTAACAGACAGCAAGCATGACGATCGAACGTTCTGGATACCGAAATCGTTGAGTGTCGATGAGAAAAGTTAGGACGGCAACAGCGGTTGAAATAAAACAAACAATAGCCCAGACAGCCATCCATAGTTCAGTAAAATCTTTGTTCTTCTTGGTGAAGACACCGTCTCGCGAGCAAAGTAAAACCCACGACTTATCTCGTTCAATGTAGTTCTGACTATTTTTAAACGACATTTTTGGTTCGTGGGATGCCTTAGACGATGTTGAAGATGTTGTAATGATGTCGCTATCGTTGTACAGGTGTCCCGGCATACACATACCGTCTTCATTGTTAGCCCAATGAAACTGCGAACAGTTCCATGTCTGGGACCACAACAGGCCAAACTTCTCAGCAGTCGGTCGACACCGCTCCGTGACATATTCACACAAAGGACGACACGACGTGATGAGACTTCGCGTCTTTGTTGAGCACATCGGAGCGTACATGGAACAGAAGAAAAATCGCACGGGTTTTGCACAGGTCGAAGTTAAAAGAATGGTAATCTCCAGCAGTTTACGCTCGATTTCAGACTGACTTGTGTCACCAAATATATTCGGGATTCCCGTCGTATTATAACCAACGCGGCGACATTGTTCCACGGTTATTGGAACACACACAGGTTTTTCAGATCTCGAACGTGTCCCAAAGCACGATGCGAAGGAGAACAGGAAAATGCAAATGGCCCACGAACGCATCATAAACCACACGGTCTTGCCGATGAGCTTGGCCATAATAATATTAAACGAATAAACAACACACGATGAACTTGTCGGTGTCAGTTTTGAAATATTAACTTCATTCGATTACATTTTTGATGGAGGAAGAATATTATGACGGATAACAGAACTTGCTTCGCCTTCCCTTCGCTTCTCTTTGGTAAGCGTTCGAGGAATTCACTTAATTTAAGACGGTGAAGTATGCGGCTGTTCGAGATCTTCAGTCGCAAGTGTTAGTTGTTTTGTTTTTGTCAGCACTACGATGAACGCATGGACCAATGAGCAGCTTTTGTTCATATTAACAACCACGCCTCTTGTGCCATTTTTGAATAGGATGTATCAATTAGTTGCATCAAACCTCATTGTCATTGGCTAATTTTTGTTTTGTACCATTAAGTTCAATAAACAAGTTACAGTTTGTTCAAGGTTTCGTAAAACAAAATATCCTCCCCTTGAAACCACGTTTTCTACACACATTAACAACGTGTACATTATTTATTCTCAAAATAAAAACGCGTAAATGTTGTGACCACATTGCGGTAGATTCCGTTTACAGATGCTACATTGGCGCACATCTCTCGCTGTTGGTTGCGCGTTGACAGACAAGCGAGAACGTAAATTGATATGCGGCACTTTTGCCACAAAATACAGGATAATAATTTACATATTTGTAGTCTGATACTTCAGGCTTGACGAAAACATTTGGCGAAATCAGAAAGTTAAAGAAAACGAACGAAACCTATGTTATTCATAAATGGCATGCTCGAGAGCCTTTTTCAAATCAATATTGGCCTCAATATCCGAAGAAATCGTGAGAATAAAACTATACAATCCCCTGGTGAGCTTTAAAACATTCTAAATACCTTCGACCTTTTATATTTAGCCGCTAATTATAGTGTCGGCGAAAGCTTGCAGACGACGAGTATTTATTTATAAGAAAGGTTAAGATTAATAGATAGACCACACATTCGCATTTGCCAGTTCTAAAGGATCAGCCTTGACTTATAGAACTTGTTAAATGGAAAAGATTATTTTTAAAACAATCAGTCAAAAAAATCTGTAAATGCTCGTCATTGTTTCGCGTTGCGCGAGGCGCAAATCAGATGGTAATTCATCATTAACGTTGAAACCAAAACTGTTAGATTGTTTGTTGTATTTTACGAAACAAATTAATATAATCTTTAATAGAACACATTAATGTTTGAAGTGCGTCAGGGATTTAGTAGAAGTAAAGCTGTAAAGCTCAAGATCGACCTGTCATGATATATACTAAGCTAGACTGTCGGAATTTTATAGGGGAAAAAGTCTAAGTACGTAGTATACGACTCTGGAGGAAATACTCCATTGAGAAAATGGATTTTATGAAATTATTTCTGGGGTTTTTTTGGATTTTTTTTTTCTAAAGAGAGAAAGCAGGATTTGAATGTTTGCCAGTCACACAGTCAGTCTTTCTTTTTGCGATCTTTCATTCTGACCTTAAGGTCTTGTGGTTTTAAGTGTTGTTTTGTATGAAGACAATTGTCTGCTTTTTGTTTGAAACTATTGGCGTGAAGATCGTGTATCAGTATACTATCAACCGTATTTCAACCGTTGTTTTAATTTCTATATATTTCTTGTTCACTACTATGAATAACAAGAAAAGATTCAATGAAAAACTAGTAAGATTACAGCAAAGAAAATAAACAGTAAGAATAAATGAAGAAATTACAAACACACGTTTATAATAGAAAAATAACTGGTAACAGTAATATATTCTATTTTATGAAGTATTCATGGTAATTTAAATGGCAATGAAAACTTTTTTATATATTTTTTTTCCTTCTATTAAAATAACGGTTACATGTGAACAAATTAGAAGTACGCAATCTAAGTACCACAAAGTTGTGCTAAATTTATGTATAATTCCGTTCGTACATAGAAATATATAATCAGTTTTTTTTGTCTTGCTGACTTGCTCAGATCTTACAATGAAGTTTGACTTGTCTATGCTACTAATTTCAGTGTGACGACGACATGCAAATATTGTTAATTTCGGCAAAGTTTGCCTTTTGTTCCAAAACGAAAATCATGTGATTTCATTCTCTGGTAGAATGGGAACGCATATTGTTGGTAGATGTTTACTGTTAAAAATTTCGTCTTCCAACCATGCGTTTGTCGCTGTTATTATATAACGGCTGTCATTCTGGACATGCCACAAGAAAAGTCTGTACCATATCGGTGATTTCATATGTGATAAAGTTTTGTTCAAAAATCAAAATTACGCCGTCCTTGAAGAAATGAGTCTCTTGAGGATATAATAAAGTTGAAAACCTTCCTGAGAATAAATATATGTTTCCTAATCGGCTTATAAAACTTGGCCTGAAGCGCAAACATGTCATGCTTTGCCTGGTATTTGTCGTCTTTCGCACTCGAATGCCAAGCAACCATTTTGTTTTCATGCGTGTCTGATGTCTACGGCACTATTTGGTACGTTTTTGGAATTTTTTACTAGAAGTAGAGTACTATTTCTACCCTTGTAATAGCGTGCTTCTAAAGCCCCGCATTGAATAGCGCATGCCAAACGTTTGCGGCCGCGCATGCGTGAGGTAACAAATTCGCCACTGCTAACTGTGCCTTGGATCGGATTGACCCTTACTCCGATGGTTTGCCTAAACTGTCAATCCGAATCCGATCCGATGCCATAAAATTGTAGTCCGATCCGATGCCATAAAATTGTAGTCCGATCCGATCCGGAAAAAATTAAAACAATGGATATATGTTGCATTGCGCGAACTTTCCGAAAACCAATGAACAAGTAAATTAAATGTAAGAAAACTAATATACAATAATGTTTAATGTTTAATGTTTAATGTTTAATATCACTTTGCCAATCCATACACACTAATAACATAATATTATTTACATAACAGCATAACGGAATGATTTGGATGGCCGGATTGCAGCAGGGGGAAACTAAATTCCCATAATATAATAGCTGCACTCCTTTCTCATTCAAACTAATCTAAAAATGCAATAATAACCTTCATATGTTGTGCAATGTGCATACAACTAGTGAATTTGTTAATTTTGTGACAAAAACAATGCCAAAAGTGAATCTGATGCGGGTAAAAAAGTACAAAATCCGATCCGATCGTATAAAAGTTTGGTCCGAATCCGATCCGATTCCAATCTGGATTCGCACAGGAAAAACGCTATATCACATGTCATCGTACAACGGTACAAATGTCCTGCGGCGCAGGCTACGGTACAAACTGCGTGTTAGATAAACAAATTGCATACCGGTGAACCATGCATTTAAATAAATAAATTACTAACTAAATAAATATATATAATATATATATATTTATACAATACCCTAGTTGCTATGCGTGTTTTCATTGGTTGTTGGCCATGATCTATTAGAGGACAGACATGGTCACGTCAGATCACGTCAGCTGACTTGCCTTTTTCCTTCTTCATGCCCCAAAATCCGGCACGAGTTTCGACAAAGACCTTTTAAATTTTTATTGTATAAAACAAATAGATTCCATTTTTTTGTTGTCTGTTCAGTTATAGATGCACAGAGGACGTCACAACGTGGTAAGAACATCAGTGACCCACTCGACTGCGTCTCGTGGGCCACTTTTTTGTTCTTACCACGTTGTGACGTCATCTGTGCATCTATAACTGAACAGACAACGGCAAAATGGAATCTATTTGTCAAATATATATATATATATAGTTTATTCATGCATAAATTATCTTTGATGTGCCGCGGTTAATAAATAGGTTATTGACCTTGCATATTAAATGACCTACTATATATCGCTTTAAAACTACGTCTAGAATACCATTTTTTTGTTAAACAATGACAAATATCGCTGTGTCATGAATAAACTAAGTCGGTTAGTGACCTTAACCTCGATCACTACGCTGGTTATTACCCTCGGGCCTGCGGCCCTCGGGGTTAATAACCAGCGTAGTGACCTCGGTTTCGGTATATATATGTGATAGTTAAAATATGAGCGTTTGGCTCGCCATTGTAAATGCCCATAAAGATCGGACGCGAATATTTTAACTTACTTATCAAATTGTAAGTGTAAATGATGAACACTTTGTTAAGAGTCGCAGGAAAGGTTAGATAAGATCATTTATTTACAGTCAGAAAAAGCTCAATTTGAGGCACTAGTGCCTATTAACTTTGGTAAAACCTTGATGTTTTATTAATCAATGTTTTATCCGTAGTTAAAGATGCTGATTAAACATTAATTTCTTTTGAATTTTCTTCATGAATTATTAATTAATTTGATAAATATATATATAACTCATTAATAATATAGATAAATAAATAAATGAACCAACCTCGTTCCCAGGTTCTGCAAGGAAAGTTGCCTCAGTTTTCGCTATACATCAGTCAGAACTGCGACAATGGATTATTCTACAAGAAAATTGAAATATTTTTTTTGAATTTACCGTTTTAACATCGTAAGTGACGAAACAACACAACGCCAAATCAACTTGGTTTTTATTCCTGAATAAATTTTATTTCTGATGATTATGATAATTAAAATAATCATCATAATTATGATCATCACAATAAAAATTAACATCAAAATGATCTTTTTTCGTTTGTTTTTGCTTTACGCTCAGAGAAAAACTCTGAGCTCCAGACGGGACTCGAACACTACTAACATATCAAAATGATCATCAAGATTGATGATCTTCATAATTACCCACATAGGCGTACCTGACCAGTTCCGTTTGGGGGGGGGGGGGCAATTGCCGCCCCCCTGCCCCGCCTGGTACGCCTATGATCATTATCATGTTACCGTAAGTTCCGACCTTTAGGGATCGCTACTTTCGGGGGATCGCTACTTTTGGGGTGGTAATATCGTTATCTTTTACACCGGTACACGCATCTCCCAGGGCCTTTTTTAACATATAAGCTGGGGAGCATTTGCCCCCCAGTCCCCCCTTGTGCCCCCCCCCACGAATCAATTTTTGCCCCCCCAGGAAAAGTCCCTTTTTCTTAAATTTAATATAAGCAAGGAATAAAAAATAAACAAACGGAAAGTAAGTTTTAGCCCTTAATTAACAACTTAGATTTACTTAAATTATCATGTTGACCTAACATGAAGTGAAGAGAAATTATTTATAGATAAAATGGCAGACCACAAAAGTCGATTATTTTAATGACATTTTTATGACCTTCAGTGTTCTTAAGAATCACCCCTCAGAATGCAGGAAATGGCATTTCCGAGACTCTAAATTTCAAAAATTTCCCCCGGACCCCCCTAGAAGAGAGTCCCCTTTTGGGAACTGCCCCCCCCCCCCCCCACGGGAAAATCCTTAAAAAAGGCCCTGCTATCTCCTATATAAAAGACGCAAATTACTATCAACAATTCTTGCTAAAACAGGATTTATTTGTGTGTATTACTACTTTCGGGTGGATCACTACTTTAGGGGAATCGCTACTTTCGGGGGGGGTCGTTACTTTCGGGGGGTTGTTACTTGTAATACTTTCGGAACTTTTACTACAGCCACAGCTGGGCAACACCGCTGCCAAACGTTTTGCGCATGCGCGACGTCCGAGCTCGCACCTCCAAAAAAGAGCAGCATATTCTCAGCAGCATATTATTATGATTATCGTCATTTGTGAAATGTCCTAGAAATGACAATAATCATCATTTTTAGAAAATGAATTCCCTACCCCCACACCCCCAACCTAACCACAACCTCCCTGGAAACCCTAAACCTAACCACAACCCTCCGGAAAAAGTAATCAATCCGTAGTAAAATCTAGTACTGTTTTCTATGTATTTTTTGTAGTACTGCTGTTTTCTATGTTTTCGATGTATTTCCGGCTTTTGTCTCCCAACCAATCAGGGTCGATGGATAGATTTATGTCAGACCCTTCTTTTTCTCTCCGTTCTCCGCCCCAGTCCCCAGAAGAAAAAGAAGGGCCAGATATACTCAGGCCATATTTACATATGCATAATTATATAACACAGCCCATTCTCTTCCTCAAATTGATTGTATATACTAATTGTGATCAAGCTCTGAAATTGAGTGTGGGAGTCAATTTCAACGAATTAAAAAACTAATTCCTAACCACCCCACCCCAACCCCAAACCACAACCCCCCGGAAACCCTAAACCTAACCACAACCCCCCGGTAGCCCTAAGCCTAATCAACCCTCCGGAAAAAAGTCCCGCCTCTCATGACGTTGCAATCTATGACGTTGTGGTTGAAATTGACGCACAGACTAACCTGAATGTCAGGCCTTTATTTGTTCCCGCCTCCCGCTAACCCACAGACGCACCTAGAATTACCAATAATCAGTGTGAAACGGCCTTGAATTACCAATAATTGGTAATTGTAGGTAATTCTCTGTCCCACATGCGGGATGTTAACCTTGAACACATAAAGCTAAAAATCCTAGATGGGTGCTGTGGTCGCGGTATGAGAGGTGGGATATTTTTCCGGAGGGTTGTGGTTAGGTTTAGGGCTACCGGGGAGTTGTGGTTTGGGTTAGGGTTTCCGGGGGGTTGTGGTCTGGGTTGGGGTGGGGGGTTAGGAATTAGTTTTTGTAAAATTAACGATTATTGGTAATTCTAGCCATTTCACCCTTACTGATTATTGGTAATTGGAGGATATGCTGTGATTACAAGGTGCGCGAGATCGAGTCTAATAGAATCCCACGCAAATTAAGTTACCCTGGGTGCCAGAGGCCCTGGGGAGAAGGAAAAGTGGTAACGCAAAGTGGGAAGCTAAATGTGACTGACGACATAGCTGGTTCAACTTTCAAGTGACACTTGTTGACACCTACAAAGATGGCAGAAGGCGAGAGAAGAAATCCCATTCGACAAAGTGTACCAAAGATTAGGAAGACTTTAAAAAATATCTCAGAAGAAATAACAGACGAGGAGTTATCTAAATTAATATTCCTTGCAAGAGACGAACTTCCAAAAGGCCAGACACAAAACATGAACTGTTTGAAGCTACTCGACGCATTGGAAGAACGACAGCTAATTGATACAAAGAATGAAGATCTGTGCTATCTCCTGGATCTACTTGATCATCTTCCGCGTCTCGATCTTTTTAATAAATTAAAGTCGAGTCTTTCTGTGGGGAGCGATTGTTGTACACAACATAATCTTCCTGTGACACACCATCGGCATACTAAAATAATGCAAGAAGTTCTACAATCTAGCAGTGACGCCACGACAGTCTCGAACAGCATCACTGAAGTGACTTTTGAATCGAATGTGACATCCGTGAAACATGATATCGCCGATGGCCGTAATGGGGGATTTTTTCAAGAGCCTGATTTGTTGAATTCAACTTTTCAGAATTATAATGACACTATAGCTGAACTTGAAACTGTCACTGTAGAAAGAGATAATGCATTGAAAGGACGTCAAATGTTAGAGAAAAGTAAAATGGAATTGGAAAAGAAAGTGAATAGCCTTGAAAGGGAAGTAGAAGAAGCAAGGGATGATCAGAATAATATGATTTGTGAAAGAAACAATGCTTTAGCTGCTAAGTCTGAGTATGTTTTTAAAGAAAGTGAAGCCAAGAAGGAACTAAGTGATATGAAAAGAACAAAAAACTTGCTGGAGAAAAGTTTGGCTAAGGCAAATCATGAAGTGGAGAAACAAGAAGAGGATATTAAAGAATTAATGAAACAACTGAAAGAATCACAGGAGGAAGTAAAAGATCTCAAAGTGAAACTAGATGAAGTAACTCTAGATAATGCAGCTTTTCAAAAAGAATTACAAAAGCTTGAAGACAAGGCAAGAGAAGGAGATGGTAAAATAAAGTGTAAAAGATGTGGTCTGATTTATCTGGAAGTCAATAACCCCACAGATGCATGTCGATATCATTGTGGAAAATATGATCTCTCTGGTTTAGTAATGAAAAAAATGGAATGGTCATGCTGTAGACACACCAACAAGAATGCTCCTGGTTGTTGTAAGAATAAACATTTATCAATTGATCATCAATCGTCACCTGGCCCTGAATTGAAATCCTTCAAAATTGACAAGTCAAATGGAAAATGATCTTGCAAGACTTGCAGGGGTGGCACCAGGAATTCACCAACACAGGGGCTTGTCCCTAAAGGGGTGAGGGTATACCCCATGCCAGGGGTGGATCAAGCACGAGTGGGCCCCCTAGCACATTAGTAGCTGACTAACATCTGCACCCCCACCCCTTACATCAGAAAGACTTGAAAAATCAGAGAAAATTAACAAAAAATAAATAGCAACTAGTAGGCAGCTGCAAATAGCTATCTTCGTTTCTCTCAGACGAAGGGCCTTCACTCAAAACGTTAGACACCTACGTTCTCTGTTTCGGCAGTGTATCTAACCTTACTATATTTCGATTGTTGTTTCTACACTGCCTATGCAGCACGCTACTTTTATTTTCTAAAAGGGTTTGTGTTTATTTATGGTATTCAAAGTTTAGATTTCTTATAGCCATAGGTTTTGGATTGATATGAAATATTGTCACCAAAAGGCCTCAAAAATCTGTGGGGGACAGCACAAAAAGCACAGAGCCCCTGACACCTGCCCTCCCATTGATCCACCACTGGCCACTGCCCCATTCTGGTGCCACCACTGAAGGCTTGGACTCTCTTAAAATTACTATGGTTTCTTATACAATGATACATCAGAAACTAGTGGAATATTTTACTGTATATTTAACAATTGGACAAGCTTGAGTTGCCTATATTGCTCATAGACAACAAGGGCAAGATGTCTAATTGTTTTAGTATAAACCAACTAGTTGCACAAAATATTTTAAAGAAAAATCTGAAATCTTGAAAAAAAAAATCAGACTTTTTATTTGGTAAATGTACTTTTTCTACTATAAGTGGTCCATCACCAACAGACTAGTGAGTACTGTGGCTAATAGTGCAAGATTTTCAATATCCCATTAGTTGGTTTATACCAATATTTGATAACTTTACTTGATTCTTATTTTTTTTAATGCCTGACTGTTTTTGTAGTTTTTAATTATTTTGGCACTTGAATTAAGTGCTGTCCTCAACTACAATATCTAAAAGTGATTCCAAAATATTTGGAAATGGGTTAACCCTTTAACGTTTAATTTTTGCTTTTCTTTTATTCTCCCATTGTTTTTGCTTTATTCTCTTGTTTATTCTTGGCATCCAATATATCGAACACTGAGCATTACAGAGTTAAAAATAAGCTGTAATGGTCTTCTCACTTTTGAACACATTTTAATCTCAGAATTTTTGTCACATTTCATGTATGGTAATGTAGTACTGTAATAAGACAAATACAATTGTACAGTGGATAAACTTTGTAATTTTTATTGTATGACTGAATATTTTCCAGGTTTTCTAACACCACTGCTAAGATGCAACTATATTTTTTTATGTGTATGTAATATTTACATGTACGTAGCATAGGATTTGAGCAGTTAGAATTTTTGTAATAATAGAATGAGAAATAAAATTTTTTATGGCACACAATGACAGATCAGTGCTAGCATACCTGACACCAAGAGATGTGTTTTAAAAGGTTAAGGAACACTTCAATGATTGGTCTGCAGCTTTGGTCTTATTGAAATCCTTTCTCAAAACCTCAACTCTACCCATTCATTCATACATTCTACTTCCCTACCTCTCAGTTTTTGGCAGTCACACCCCAAAATAGGTTCAGGCCCCCCAAGGCACAGGCACAACACCACCACCACCCCCCCCCTCCCCCACACACAAAACTGAAAAAGCTGGCACCTGACAAGGGGTATATCTGAATGATAAGTTTCAGACATGCATCCAAATGGTCAATTTACATGGGTGAAAAATTTTTTATTCAGGAGGCAGGGGTATCATAATTAATATAATTATTCCATTGATAATAACTGTGCAATTTAATATATGCAAATTATACAAATAAACATATTTCAATAGATTAAATTAAAAAATTTGTTTAGCAAAATCTGGGATCTAAAGGTTTACAAAATAATTATAAAATACCTGCATAAATTAAAGTAATTGATTTTATTTAAATTAT